>JAODOK010000012.1:76737043-76749329 GCA_027576575.1 Netuma bilineata
AAAGTGATTCATGTTAGCTTCATAGCTGCACAAAGTGATTCATGTTAGCTTCATAGGTGCATAAAGTGATTCATGTTTGCTTCAAAGGTGCATAAAGTGATTCATGTTAGCATTATAGCTGCAAAAAGTGATTCATGTTAACTTCATAGCTGCACAAAGTGATTCATGTTAGCTTGATAGGTGCATAAAGTCAGTCATGTTAGCTTCATAGCTGCCCAAAGTGATTCATGTTAACTTCAGAGCTATACACACTCTAAGAAATATCCTGTAAAAACTACAGTAAAGTACAGGCAGCACGGTTGCCAGAACTGTACTGTATGTCAGCATACAGCACAGTACTGTAAAACAGTATATTGCTCCTTACTGTATTCCCTTAATTTCTGTAAATATGAATTGCTGTAGCTTACTGTACTGCGCATGTTACTGTAGCTACAGATTACAGTGCTTTACCGGTGACTTTATCTTACTGTAACCCAGTAAGGCAGTAATGTACTGTAATTCAATTAAAAAGCCTTTTTAAAAAAATGTAAAAAGCCTTTTTTAAACAAACAATTGTTTTTATTTTTTATTAAATTTGTGCTCAAAATTGGCCACACATTTATTTCAATGAGAGCAATAACAATATAAAACAATGTAACAGTAATAACCAATATATATAAAAAAAACATTTAAAAAAAAACTATATAAAGCAATATATAAAAAAACACTATGTGACAAATTCACAGTCGACAGCTCATAGCTTATTTTAGGCAGTTTCATTTCAACACTACAATTTGAACTCATAACTATACAGTATCAAATACATACTTCCTTTCTTAAAACTGCATAACAACATTTGATACATAAAAAAACACTGACATTCATAGTCGAAATCTCATAGCTTATTATAGGCAGTTTCATTTAAACACTATAATGTAAATTCATAACTGTACAGTATCAAATACATATCATTTAATACTGCATAACAACATTTGAACTTTTGCATACTGCATAACAATAATAACTTCAATACTGGTTTGTGTACTTTTTCGTTCATTCATTATTTTACTTTGGAATTCACATGGGAAAGGAAAAAGGACACGTATTCATTCCTTATACTATTTTGGAAGTCATATGGGAAATGAAAAAGGACATGTATTAATTCTTGTACTTTTGTTTGTCTTGTTTAATGGCCATGTTTTGACATTTGTTTTGTAATTGAAAATGTATTTTTGAACTGTAGAAAAAGGGGAAATGCAATTTTTAAAAATGCTGTTCTGAATTGCGTTGCTTTGTGAGGTTTAGATTTTGGGGTACCCTGCTTGGAAGTTGCATACCTGGCAGGAGGGCATGCTCTCTCATCCACAAGATGTGGTGTCTTTGGATGAATAGTAGGTCCACTATGACTTAATTAGCGAAATATTGTAAAAGCATGGTAGCCTACACATGCAGATTTTCCGCACCTCAAAGACAGTGGAACAGTTTTAGCAGCTGATGATGAGGCAGAATCTTTGATGTTTTGACATGACCCTGTTATAGGCCTACTTTGCGATTAGCATAGCACAAATTATTACTAAATTATTAAAAATTATTACTAAATCGTGTTAGTAGGCCTATATGTAAGGCTATATTACAGGTTTCCTGTGTCCATAACCAAACTTGAACTGAATTTTATTTCAATGTTTCCTAGTTTCAACTTTCCTAGACTGGTCAGACCTTTGCCCGAAAATTCACCCTCTGAGTCGGCTCCAATGTCTTGAGGTGCTTGAAATATCTTCATGTGTAGCATGCTTTCGCAACATTTCAGAAGATATTCATCCAAAGGCGCCATGTCATGTGGGTGAGTGCACGCCTACCTGCCGAAAAGACGGGGAGGCAACTTCCAGGCAGACACCGCACACCTAACCTCACGGTCACAAAGCTAAAACACAACCCAGAATGGCATTTTTACAAATTGCTTTTCCCCTTTTTGTACAGTTCAAAATGTAATTTTCAATAACAAAACAAATGTTTAAACATGGCCATAAGACATACAAAAGTGCAGGAATTCATATACGTCTCATTTTTCCTTTCTGATGTGAATTCCAACATAGAATGATGAATGAACGAAAAAGTACATGGACCAATACTGCATAACAACTTTTGAATCGGAAAAGTCTATGAAAAGTCCACTTACGAGTAAATGAAACACACACACACACACACACACCTTTAACATATCATTTTCAGTGTACCTGCACCATGAGAACTTTTAGGGACTGTGCGATTGTGACTGTCTAAATGGTCTGCTAAATGTGGTTTGCAGAGTTTGGCCACAGTAAATTGCATGAATTGAAGGGGGGCCCTTTGAGGTGACTTTTCCAGGCCTGGCCAAAACTGTCAGTGGCCCTAAGCAATGCCGTTAAAAAGAGTACAAGGAAACTGCACAAGTGGAGGTGGAACTTCTGCCTTGGAGAGTCCCTTAGCTGGCTGGAGCTACAGTCCTGAATGGTCAACCTCTGTGTGGGTGTTTGTGTGTGTGTGTGTGTGTGTGTGTGTGTACGTTTACGGTTCAATCAATACAATACACAATTTGTACAAAATAGGCACGTTCAAGTTCTCCTCTAGCATTTATCTTGGAAATGTGCCAAATGGACTGTATTTTCATACATTCAACCAATGAATAATTATGTTCCATATTCTCCGTATTCCATACAGCATATTATCTAAATTGCATTATTCTATTTTCCCATATTTCTATTCCTATGGCTGTGTTGACAATAAGGAATGTGGACTGATGGGCTCTACATCTGTGTGTGTGTGTGTGCGTGTGCGGGTTGTCCTTTGATATGTTTGTGGGGAGCTTTGAGAACTGTACTTGCCAACACTAGTAAAGATGGCAGCACCACACAGACATGCACCAACAGAGCACTGCTGCTCAACAAACTACTCAGTGCGTGAAACCTACTGAGGTTTTCTCTCTCTCTCTCTCTCTCTCTCTCTCTCACTCACTCTCACACTCACACACCTCAGTTTGATGTCTGCCACTCAAAATCCAAAAGGGATCGAATGAATTTGTTGACAAGGGGGTTGATGGGCTCTGTTTTCCTCTGCACAACCTTTCCCGTCTTCTTGCTGACACCTTGTCTGGCCATGCACTTTTTCCCCTCCTCAGGATTGATTCTGATCATGAATCTGCAATTAAAAAATAACTTTTAATATTCAGCTCATTACTTTGTTTAATTCACTACTTCAGGTGCTGTAGCAGAGGGGTTTCCCATGCGGCGGTATCTATCACCCACTTTATTTGCTCAGCTAGTGCCACTCATCCAAGATGGCACATCAAATGTGCACTCTATCCAACAAGGTTTGCAATGTTCCTCAGCACAGTGTCCAGAGCATGGGACAGATGCCAGGAGACATGCCAGTCCACCAGGGGACATGGGGGAGGAGGCCATAGTATGGTTTACAACCCAACAATCTCCTTTCTTGTGCACAACAGCACAGAAAAAACACTGCCAGAGCCTGATGTGATGTGCACATAAGTACAGAATAGTAAGGATACTGAACAGACGGTAATTGTACATTGCTAACCTTTGAACCAGTTCTAGGGAGGCTGCAGCATCCTCTTGGTACTGAATGTTCAGCACGTAGTAAGTAGCAAAAAGGGTTGAAAGTGCTTCAGCAAAGTTGTTTGTAGTCATCACGTGTATTTGCCCTTCAACGGACATCATCCATTTTTTTGAGGTCACCAGTGACTGCCCTGAAAAAGACAACCCAATCTTCATTACTGGGAAATCATAGATAGATGATCATGATAATGCTACTCAAAATAAGTGAAAAAGAAAATGGCATTGGGATATTCCACACCAATTCAACAAAAACACACATTTGTGTGCCAAAATATTAATAAAATATTACATTTTTAAAGGACTGAAATCTGTTTAGAGAGTTGGTATACTATCCAAATAGAGTTTTGGGGAAAAAAAACTGCATAGGGGTCATTTTACGTGAAATCATACACTTTGGGGCCCAACCAACACGGATTTTAATAAAACTGTGTGCCTTTTTTGTGGTAAGCTAGAATCCCAGAACTGCACTGCATGAATCTGGCACTGATATTGAGGGAGAAATGGAAAGAGACGCTGTTGGTATTGTTTGAAAGCTCTTTTCTGGCTCTAAGAAGTACAAAAATACAATTGGACACAATTAGCCGAGTATGATTATGAGAGAATAAAATATTAAAATCTGTTCTAAATATCTTTTTACACACCTAGCCTGCAATGTCATGAACAACGCCTGAAATGTTGGTGGTCGTTTCTTGAGTCATCTCCGAGATAATGTGATTTAAATGTTTAAAATTGTTATAAAAAAGTAGTAAAAGAGCTGTGTTAGACAACAGTTAGCCCACCTGACATGTGCTGTACCTGACACTCCACCCAGTGCTACATGTAACATGGACGTGGAGCAAAACATATCCAGTGGGCTAACTATTTTCTAACACTACTCTGCAGTTCATTACAACTCATTTAAAGTGACATTATCTCGGCTAAAGAACTAAACACTGAAATTTCAGGTGCTGTTCATGACATTGCAAGCTATGTGTGGAAAAGATACAGGCCATTTTAGAATATAGTATTGTATATTATTTTCAAAATAGTTTAATACATCATAATCCATAGTTGGCTAAAAATGGTTTTCAATGTTGTTTGTGTACTTCATAGAGGCAGAAAAGAGCAGACGTCTTCAGTTGTTTGCTTCAGTTGTCTTGTTGGTTCATGTTGACAAGCACATTTCTTTATGTGAACTAAAGCTTCCCAATGTTGATGGCACTCATGCAGTCCCTAATCATGTCAGTCCTGCTATCAAGCATGGGACACTTGTCTTTGAACTACTTACTTGGTTACCACCACACATACTCGCCATCTACAAATTTGTTTATGTTATGTCATCCGAGACAGACAGAGAAATGATACGGATTGCTGGGACCATGTACTGTGGTGTGATGACAACATGATAAACACATCTTTTTTTGGTGCTGTGTATGCATGGTGGTAACCAACTGAGAAGTCCAAAGACAAGAGTCATCTTGGTCCAGTCTTTCAAAGGTGCACCAGTCTACCTGTATATTCCTGGACTGTGAGCACTATAAAGACTTTTGAGTGCAAACATCTTCATTTCAGGTAAGTTAGCTGAGTGCCATACAGAAGTGTTAAAAAACTCACCTAGCATGATGAGTCTCGGGGTGTCTGGAAGTCCGATGTTCTCAATCTCAACCACAGTTGCTGTCCCCTGTCATTGAATAAAAGTAGGATGAGGGAAGAGCTGATCAAAAGGGCATAATGTCAACATTTAACAGCAAAACATTAACATCTGACCTGTGTCGCGACCAACAAAATACACCTATGGGTCCTTCCTCGTGAAATCAGACACTTTAGGGCCCGACCGACAGAGATTCAAATTAAATTGTGTCTGATTTTTTTGTGACAAGGTACAACCCCAGAACTGCATTAATCTGTCTGATTTCGCATGAAATGAAAACTGAGTACTGGAAAAGTACTTACATCCGCCAATATGAAGATCGATGATGGATCTTCTTTAAAGAATGCCATGACAAGTAAGATGGCAGCAACTGCCAAGAAGTCGGCATCCTCGAATGTTCTCCTGTCATCCTCGAGCTCTTTCAGTAACGATGCGACCTCTCCTTTCCAATTCAGTCGCTGCTGGAAAAAATAATTAACTATTCTCCTCCCTTTCCCATTGAGGGCCTCTGAGAGTCTAGTGAGGATATCAACGCCAGTGAGTGTGTGGAAATGCGAGCACAACCACTGTGTTTGAAAAAGAAATGGCCACTCTTCCTTGACTGCTGCCACCGTTGGAGGGGGTTTGGAGTTGATGAACTCCCGTTGACTCCAGTAGGTCACAGTCATGAGGTCATCCACATGGCTGGGGTTTGCCAGGCGTGGGCCTTCGGTTTTGAATAGGGTGGATAGCATTTGCCTCTTCACCTCTAGGGAATTTGTAGTTTCACCCTCTGGCAGTGCTGGTGACCACTGTACACAGCCGTAGCTGTCCAGCTGGGTGAAGTTGTTTTTGGAAAAATCTGTTTCTGTTTTCTTTCTTTTGGGTTGCCTGACTTTCGCAAGAGTGTTGTTGCGGTTCAGGTGTTCCACACGAGTCTTCATTTGGTTCAGTAAAGCGGTGTATCCACAGCCTAAGAGATCCCCTTCATCTGTCAGGTCGGCAAATGTTTTGGGGTACTTGGTCACAACCTCTTTGGCAATTACAGCACATTGTGGTCGAGTTGGATTAATGCACTGACATCTAATGGCATCCACCACAATCCTGACCATTTTCAGCCGATCAGAATGTGCTGCACGAAGTCCTTTTTCCATGCATTTCGTTAGTGCTGAGGGCATCTTTTCCCATGGTATGCTGAAGTCTGTCACCCATTGAGAGGTGGATGAAGAGGGCATGGTGATGATAGAGCCTGCCAATGGTGCTGGCGGAGTTTCGGGGGGAGTGTACACCAACTGCACAAAAGGGATCGGCTGGGCTGGGCTGGGCTGTGTGGTACAGTCTGAGGAAAGAAAGGACAAGTTGTATTTTTCTGTTGTAGAGACTTAGAGAGAGTTAGAGTTGCTTTTATTAATCCCCAAGGGGAAATTAGGGTTATTGCTGCCTGCAAGAAGTCCACAGTCCCAAAGTTCAACAACAAACCCCAGGTGCATGGGGGGGGGGCCGCAAGTGGCCAAGTCATCACCATGCCCTCTTCATCCACCTCTCAATGGGTGACAGACTTCAGCATACCATGGGAAAACATGGCTGTGAAAACTATGTGCTGTAATTGCCAAAGAGGTTGTGACCAACCTGACCTGACAGATGAAGGGGATCTCTTAGGCTGTGGATACACAGCTTTACTCAATCAGATGAAGACTCGTGTGGAACACCTGAACCGCAACAACACTCCCGCGAAAGTCAGGCAACCCAAAAGAAAAAAAACAGAAACAGATTTTTCCAAAAACAACTTCACACAGCTGGACAGCTACGGCTGTGTGCAGTGGTCACCAGAACTGCCATTTAAGTGACTGTGCTCGCATTTCCACACACTCACTGGCGTTGATATCCTCACTAGACTCTCAGAGGCCCTCAATTGGAAAGGGAGGAGAATCGTCAATTATTTCTTCCAGCAGCGACTGAATTGGAAAGGAGAGGTCGCATCGTTACTGAAAGAGCTCGAGGATGACAGGAGAACATTCGAGGATGCCGACTTCTTGGCAGTTGCTGCCATCTTACTTGTCATGGCATTCTTTAAAGAAGATCCATCATCGATCTTCATATTGGCGGATGTAAGTACTTGTATGTGTTGTTTGTAGTGAAGGACTTATTGGTGATGGTTAGAAAATTATGCATGAGTACGGTAAGTGTAATTAAGTGTGTATGATTCTGAATCTAGCTATTGCAGTGTATAAGGGAGCTATTTTCAAGGGGGTGGTTACGTGATTGGTTAAGATATGTATGAAGTATATGTGGATATGTTTATGAAGCTAAGGGATGTACTGCTGGGCAGTATGGGATGCGGAAAGTGCATGCATATGTGTGTGCATGTGCATGTGCGTCCATGCGCGTAGGCAGATTTTCAAGAGGTGTGATTATGGATGTGTGATGATAGTGTGATGATGCAACTGGACTGAATTAATTAAAAAACGAACTTTTTACATGGTTAACTAACCTTTTCTTTGGAATGCATCAATCAGCTTTCGGCATTGGCATGGGGTCAGCAGGTCTTTTAGATCTTCCTCTTTAACAAAATTGAGATCGGTTGTGTCCTCAATACCAATTTCTATAATGAGCCTTTCCACAACTTTTTGCAGCCGCTCCTGATCTAGTTTTGGGAGGACAGCTGTGACACAGTCGTAGATTGAGTCTCCCATGGTGAAATCTGGAAATAAATCAGGGGATAGAAGGATGTTAGTCTGGCAATTTTGATTAAAAAACAACAAAAACAACAACAACTATATTTACATTTAGAACAAGTGTGAAATACATTTTGGTCAATTTATTCAGGAGACAATACTGAGCAATCAATCAATCAATCAATCAATCAATCAATCAATGCTCAGTGCTTGGCCCAACAATGGAGTGATGGAGCGCAACCACTGAAACATCTCCAATTTCATAAACAGGTAAAGGATAATAATCAACCAAGGTGTCTATGTTCACACACATGTATGTTCCCTTTTCATTCAGCATATGAAGTCCAACATCAATGAGAAAGACAGACTCACATTTTTCCAACATAAGGTAAACTCTGCTTTCATTAATCAAAATTAGCACAATTTTGCCAAACTGGATTCCATTATCATCATGTGTCACTGCAACAACTAGGCCCTTACAGTACCTGATGTTTTTGTAAACAACAGAGGACATCTCTGTTGTGTCTTTTTTGAGGGACAATGTCCCATGAAACGCTTCCTGAATCAAGGGACAGTAAAGTTTATCCTCAAACCTAGTCACTGGACCAACCACTTGAACATCTGGTGAAAACAGCTGCCCTGTGCCAAAGTATGCCTGCAATAACTGATGCCTTTCAGCTAAGGAGCTGCACAAGTTTTTAAAATTGTGCAGCCTCCTTGCACACCTTTTAAAATAACAGTGCTTACTCTCAAATCGAAGTGTCCACAAGCGGATAAGAGGACCAAATTGGAGAGTGAGGTCAGCGTAGTGCAACAAATAGTGGTGTTTGGCTTTTAGTGGGCGGTCAGGGAACAGGTTGTGCCTGAGGTGAATGTACTCCTCAATTAAGACCTTCAGGTAGGCAATCTGGCCATGGCTAATTTTAGCTGCACAAATCATCTCAACAATTTCTCGTAACTTTAAGCACAACTGCCACACTTGACTCTCCACTGGATTCTGAACACGTTCTCCTACATAAAGGGGAAGCAAGCGCAAGAAACACCAGTTTTGAGCAGCATGCCCTGCCAGTTTCTCCCTTTCCTCTTTGACCTCACATGGCCTGTTGCTTCCATCACTCCCAGCGTGATGAAACTGAAGAATGGACCTGTTCAGCTGGTGATAAGTGAAGTGTTTCTCAACTTTTACCAGATGCTTGATGTAAATTGCCAAGTCGTATGACACCACTCCCTCAAACAAATCATGGCCCAAGCAAGGGGGAAGCCCTGGGTTACACACATGGAAGTTTTTGAGGCTGTTGAAAACAGAATCAAATTTTATACCATTGACCATAGGTTCCCCATGCTGGAGCTGCAAAACACTTTCCTTATAATTTGCCATTGTTCTTTTGGGGCCTATCTTTTCAGGATTCTCCTGAAAGCTCTCCCTGTTAATCAAGCAGTAACGGCAAAAGTTCTTACTTTTACTGAAATTTTCAGTAAATCCCCCAACACAATGGGAACCCAAATTATCTCCAGATATTGCGACCAACCCTCCTTTCAACCGTCCAAATTCTTCAATTTCAAAACCAAATTCCTCAATGTCCTTCAAGTCACTAACAAGGGGAGTAAAAATTTTAGCTTGCCCAAAATAGCGCAAGTCTTCCTCCCTGCAGAGTAAAACCAATTGCATGGGATCAACACACGAGCGATTGTGGGGGAGTATGTCACACAGGGTCATATAGACCGCACAGATTTTATGCTTTCCATGAGCGGAGCCAAGAGGGTTAGCCACCTCAAACGAGTCTTGATATAAAACAATAGACAGGGATGAGGGGTCTTCTGTCAACAAACCACTATTTTTAATGACTTTGCCATCAATCACATCAGCCAAAACATCACTCCTAGAGTCAGACATTGCAGCAATTTTAATCTTGGTCTCTCTATACTGCTTTTTTATTGTTTCCTGGGTGAGGAGAGCCTTGAGAGTTTCCTTGATTGGAACATACTGAAAATGGCGTTCAATACCAGCTGCGTCAAAGCCCAAATACATCTGTGAAGGTTCAACATAATTGAAAGTATTTTTGAAAAAAGATTTTCGAGTATGGTCTGATCTCAGAGGTCCCTCATGGCACTGTTTAAAGATATCATCTTTGGTCACATCATCAAGAAGTTGACTGATATCATTCTCAGGTATGTTCAACGAGGCCATTCTTTCTCTAATTTTTGACATTGTATATTTGACATCAGCTTTGTGAACCTCTTGATATTCTTCAATAATATTTTGAATGGTGCTAGCTGGGATTAACAATTTAGCTTGCATTTTCAAGTAAAAAAGAGCCAAATTTTTCAAATACTGTGATTCGTCCGACATAGCCTCCTCAAGATTTACACTGACAGAGCCTTCATTGACTTCATCGTGTGACGTGCAGGGCTCCTCCTGCTGGCCAGCAGGTGTACTGAGAGTGGGTGTTGTATATTGGGTTACTTTGTGATTCCTACTTAAATGGGAGGAAAAACTTGACCTCACCCTAAAGTATTTCGCACAACCTGTGTAGGGACATCTAACTTTCCTACCATTCTGAATGTGACACCTCAAGTGAGCACATAGATTTGGGAAATCTGTTGCATGAAACGTGCAACCTGCTACCTGGCATGATGTTACAGCATCCTGGGCTTGTGCCTGGGGTTGTGGTTGAGCTTTGTCGCGATGATTCCTGTACATGTGTGATCTAAAGGATTGCAGTTTCTTGAAACTGCATGGGCATTGTGGTACACCACATGCATACCAGTAATTTGCCATGTTCCTATGGGTTTTGGCATGTTTAATAAATGTGTGCAGTGAGGTGGTTGAATAACTGCTGCATGTCTTGCAGTGAAAAGCCATACCTTATTTTTGTTCATCAGGTATCCACCGCCAGGTACCAGTCTTGTCACTCTGTAACATATAACAGACGATCGAATAATTAAAAAAAAAAAAAAACGATCCAATTAGCCACTCTAATTGAAGAAAATACAGTATGTGCAAATCCTTTTCGCTTTTCTAAGCTGGGTACAGACTACTTTCAACATTGAAAACCTGCAACAAAGAAAACGACGTCCCTTAGCTGAAGCATGCAACAACAACAAAAACGATGTCCCTATATTATTTGAAAGTAATGCCCAAATGTATACTATGCTACTATAAAAGTATGTTTGGAAAGCGGCGAGGGTTTTATCACAGAAGCTCACAAGCGCTAGAAACAGGGGAAAGCCAAAATAGCCATCCCTGGTGCATGCAACGTTAATGACATTCGTGGACAATATTTGAAAGGGGAAAACTAACAGGAGAAAACGACGTCCCTATATATCACCTAAGCATGCAACAACAACAACAATGACGTCCCTATATTATTTTAAAGTAATGTCCAAATGTAGCTACACTATGAAACGTATCAGTGACTTGGAAAGCTGCGAGGGGTCACAGCTTAGCTTACAAGCGCTGAAAACGGGGGAAAGCCAAAATATATAGCTGGGGCTGACTTGTGACTTTAACGTCCACTACATTTAGATAAAAAAGTAATTAAACCAAAGAGAGGTACTTATGATGTTTGAAATGAACAATGGCTATACCATAGATGACATAGAAGGCAAAGCCAGTCCCTTTCACCAAACCCTCGGCACCGTTTTATTCGGTTAGCCTGATCCTGCATGCAACATTAATTACATAATCTATCACTTTTCATGGACAATATTTGAAGGGGAAAACGGGCAGGAGCGGAAATACTTCGGCAGTGTCGACAGTGACTCACCGAACTCCAGGAGTTTTAGTGTGCAATCCAGTCTTGGGAAATGGGAACTTCGTTTCAACAGCAGAAAATGCGTTCAGCGCAGTCAGTCAGTCAGTCAGAGTGGAGTTGGACCATAGGCTAACAGTGCCCTCTAGGGACGAAATTACAGTACAATACAGCAGAGTTGCTGAGTCAACTACAGTAAGCAACAAAAGTCAAGTACACTACTGTATACCATTCCCGCCCTGCAACATCTCTACATTAAGTCCAGTACAGTAATGAAATATTGTAATACAGTATAATGCTGCAGGATATATGCTGTACTGCACTGTAAAACCTACAGCCATTTCTTAGAGTGAAGTGCATTTCACAGTACTATGTTGAAAACTCGTTTCAGAGGTGCTTTGACAGTTAAAATGACCAATATGATGAAAATGTGTTAAATGGTCGAAAACATGAAAATCCATGCTGAGAAAGTTGTTTCATGTCACATATGCTCGAATGCAAGCATTTCACTCAAAATCAAGGTTCCTTGTTAAACGTTTGCTTTATGTGCTGAAACGGCTTTACATACGTCCTGAATGCGCTCCTGCGGGAGGAAAGCTGTTTTCATGCACTCGGTGACACAAAGTGCGTTTTCCCACTCTGAACAAGTGCATTTCACAG
>JAODOK010000012.1:76871560-76885177 GCA_027576575.1 Netuma bilineata
TGCTGTTTCTCTCTCTCTCTCTCTCTCTCTCTCTCTCTCTCTCTCTCTCTCTCTCTCTCTCTCTTTCTCTCTCACTTGTGTGTGTGTGTGTGTGTGTGTGTGTGTGTGTGTGATATTTTCTTTCTCTGATGGATTTACTGAATGATTGAGCAGTGCGCACCAGCTTGATTCTGATTGGCTCACTGTTGAATTCTCAATTTCATTTGGTCACTTGCTGAATTTTGGTTCTGATTGGTCCACTGTTGATCTTGTTGTATCAGTGCAGTATGCTGTTACTCCAGCTGTACCTATGAGTGTAATAAATGTGCAATAATCACCAGGGAGCTGCACCAGTAACGCAGGGAGCATGAGAATCGGTCCAGGACTACCAGAAGAACAATGGTGCGGAGGGATTCGGGAAAATAAGTGGCAAACTCCAGCGCTTTGGGAAGCACTGTGGTATGGGTGCGGCATGGGTTTTCCAGCGGTTAACGTTCAGGGTATGACGTGATGTGATGTACCTGTGAGTGTTGGACCACATGCTTGGCCACCAGGACTTGACACTGAATAGCTTGTGAGTTTTCAGTGTGCCTGGATGTCCAGTAGCCGGGATGGTGTGAGCCCACATTATGATCCGTCCCTGGAGTCGTTGGGGCACAGAGATGAGACTGGGAGGGCAGGCAGCAGGAACGTGGTGAGGGAGCGAGTTGGTGATCTCCCTATGAAAGTCCCACATGACAAAGCAGGATGGGTTCTGGACCTGATCAAGGGTTCTGAGCAGGATAAATGTGAGATAGGGAGTTGACCCTGGCGTTTTTAGCCCTGGGGAAGTACAACAGGATGAAATTAAACCAGGTGGAAAAAGGGATACCATTAGGCAGTGTGGAGATACACCAGATTTTTATGGTCAGTGAAAAGAGTAAATGGGTGTACAGTGCCCTCTAGCTGGTGTCTCCATTCCTCCAGTGTGAGCTTGACACCCAGTAGCTCCCAGTCATCAATATCAGTTTTGCGCTGCAGGGAGGAGCTTCCTCGAAAAGAAAGCCAATGGATGTAAATCATGCTTCTTATGGTGACAGAATGACCTCCACCCTGACTCTGAGGCATCCACCTCCACTACGAATGGCTTGGTCAGGTTTGGATGATGAGGTATGGGTGCTGTGGTCAATCCTGATGAGTTTGTGGAATGCCTCATCAGTAGCAGTGTTTCATCAAGGTTTTCTGGGGCCTTTCTTTATCAGTGCTGAGAGCAGGTCTGCCATCGAGCTCAATCCTCTAAAGGCCAATTTATACTTCTGCATCAAATCTATGCCATAGTCTGGCATGCACCTCTCCAGAAAGTTAACTCCACTTCACAGTGATGCAGACTGCAACACCTGTGATTAATCGGTCTGCTTGGTAGCATCACATTTCTGGCTGCTCTTTCTTCTCTGAGAAGATTGGAAATCTCCTATCATGATATTGTATTAATATAAATATGTAAGGTGTGAGGTTCTATAGCAGCTTTAGATCATTAAAACAGCCAGTTTAATCCTGTATCTACTTGTGCAAGTATAAATGCTTCATCATGAGTGAGCTTCAATGCCATACCTACAGGTGTAGATTCTATGTATAGAATATAAATCAGCCTTTATGAAGAGGCAGTAGAAATGTGCAAAACCCAGGACATGCTGTAGGAGTGGGCCACTCGGCTACAGCCTTCACCTTGGTGTCATCCATGATTATGCCTTCCTGGTTAATGATGTACCCCAGGAAGGAGATGGTGGGGACATGGAACTCACATTTTTAATCTTTGATGTAAAGGGAGAAACCATGGTCTAATGGTTAGAGAAGCAGCTCTGGGACCAAAAGATTGCTGGTTTGATTCCCTGGACCAGCAGGAATGGCTGAAGTGCCCTTGAGCAAGGCACCTAACCCCCAACTGCTTCCCAGACTGCTCTGGGTACTTAGTACGTCGCTCTGGATAAGAGCATCTGCTGAATGCCATTAATGTAATGTAAAAAGCTGTTTCAAGATGAGATGGAAGTCTTGATGTGAGTGACATGAGCTTCCAGGGAGGGGAATTTTATTAAAATGTCTTAATTGTACATGATTACACAAATTTCCCCAGCATGTCATTAATAAAATTCTGGAACTCCAAGCGGGAAAGCCCATAAGGCACTATGTTTGTAGTGGCCAGAGGTGGTGCTAAAGGCTGTTTTCTACTCATCCCCAGTTCGGAAAATGAACCAGATTATACACACTACACAAGTCCAATTTAGAAAAGAGCAGAGCTGAGCTGTTTGGGTGAGCGGGAGAGGATATGGATATTTTACTGAAATCTGGTTTAACCTCTGGTAATCATTGCATAGGCACATGCCACCATCTTTCTTCTGTATGCAGAAAAATCCATTTGAGGCCAGTGAGGTGGAGGGTCAGATTTAAATTTCGTCAAATTTAAAAAAAATTCAAAGTCAAAAACCATGCAAAATGTCGAGTAATCAGCAAACAGGCTATCAGATCAGGAAAGCAGAACAATGTCGAAAAGCAGGATAAGCAGACAGACTTGGCACAAACAGACTAACAGTGTGAGGAGAGTCTTTTTAACGTCTCAGGAGTGGTGTGAGCTTGAACGTGTGAGAGTTCATGGTGATTGGTGGGAACTGGAGTGTGTGTTGGCCATGTTTGTCTGCTGTGTGTGATCATGGGATTGGAGTCTGCCACTGACTCCGGTGCTGATGTGCCACATGACTTCAAATGTTCAAGTTTAAAACTTTTTCAATGTATTTGTCTGAACGGAATCTGTGCAAAGTGATTTGGGCTCAGAACAGAAAAGTGATTAGAAGAAGAAGGAGAACATGTGCAGTATGAGGAAGAACAGTACTGCACTCACTCACACACACTAATGAGAACACTATTTTTCAGTTTTCCAGAGCAGCAGTGAAAAGTGAAAGTGTTTGCGTGTGTGTTGCTGAATGAGTTGACTGTTAGTGAAAAACAAATTTAAAAGAAATGTGATCCAGGAGGACTCGACTCTGAGATGCTTTACGGATTCAGAGTCGGGGAGCTTTAAAATATTTAAAAACATTAACGTGTGTAAATAAAAAAATATTTATACATTCAGGTTCAGTGAGGTAAAGTCATGAAAGCAGCTGTGTTAAAATGTGTGTGTGTGTGTGTGTGTGTGTGTGTGTGTGATGTAGCTAATGAAGAATGCTTTATTTCACACTATAAAGGCTGTCTTTGTGGCTCTGCTTTTCGTCTTTCCCCACAGACTCAATGACAGTAAATAAAATCCAGAGTACTAATAGAGGTAAGTGTTATGGTTAAAATATTTTTTAAAAAACTTGAAAATTTTTTCACAATATACTCTTAATTTTTTTTTTTTTAGGTTCCGCAGTGAGGTTAAGAAATAAAGGCAATCTTGCTGGATCTGAGAAGAACTGCTACACAAAAACTTTCTTGGATTTTGAGTGAAAAACAAACAGAAAAGACTCTTGAGTTTGGACATAAACTTTACTCCAGTGCCTCCTGGCATTTTTGGTTTTAAGCAACAATGCCCTTCCTCTTACACCTCATCCTCTTCCTCATCCCAAGCCCCGCCCTGCTTTCCCACAGTGCATCTGTTTCTTCTGAGTCACAGCCAGTCAAAATGGTGATATCAGAGCGGTGTGTTTCTGACCCCAACAATGTTGAAGATCATGAGGTTGACCTGACACCCGGTTCTCCTCTAGTTCTGACACACCGGATTCGTCTGGTTCCCAGTTCTGCATCAGGTTCGTGCTGCCAGTCCGAATTTGCGGCTCTTCGTGAGCGAATCGAGGTGCTCGAGAGGGAAGTTTCAGAGCTCAGGGAGAAATGTGGAGGTCTGGACAGTGGCTGCTGCACTTCACAGCAAAGTAAAGGTAAAGTAGAGATGCTAAGGGGTACGATGATGTTTTTAACATGAGCATGTTGACATCCCATCACAATGTAAAATGATAAAAGTTTACAGTAATTACCAAACATTAGTGTCCACATTCAGCACAAATACACAAACCCAATTCAAAGTCAATCAAATATTATTTAAGGATGACAACACTCCGCATCCTGCTGCTATAGAAAAATAATCAACAGCAGAGATGTGTCATGAAGCAGAGTTACTGTTGCCAGTCCAAAGGTGATTAGTTTCTCATAACAGCATGTCCCTTTGTGTTTTATTCTTCTTATACCACAGCAATTTACCAGCGATTATCATTTTTATTTATTGACAAACAACACATTATATGTCTTTTATCCATTTATCCATCAGTTATGTTCCTGTTCTCAGGTATAAATGTCCATTCTCTCTCAAGTGTGTCTTTTTTCTCTCCCTTAAAGTTAATATGCCATAAAATTGCAGTTTGTCACATTACCAAGAAACCACAAAGAAGCCTAAACTCCTTAAACTTAATGCTACAGCTTTACCTCCGATTGTTACAAAGTGCTGACACTGGAGACGTACACTCGTTTAACCCATTTATGTCGAGCGTCCACTGTACGAGTGCGTGTGAATGAGCTGTTACTATAGAAAAGTCCTTCCCATGCCACATCAGGCAGCACCGATTTCAGTAGCACTCAGCCTCTCGCCTATTAAATAACTAGGGTTACAGTGGGGGGTGGGTCCTCTGGTAACTACAGGAGTTTGACTACATACTCGCATCTGTATTGCGGCTCCTCATCAGATGGTAGTAGGTACCATTTTTATGATGGTCTTTGGTACAGCCCAACTGTGAGTAGAACTAATGATCTCCCGGTTGCATAGGTGGACACACTAACTACGAGACCAACTCGTGGTCCTGCTACTATAGAAACCATAACACATTAGAACAAGTGCATGAATATAAACCTGTATTTGCAGCTGCACTACTGTCAGAGCTGCATATAAACAACTTCATCCATCGTTTTATATCAGCTTGCAATGTCTTTGAGTAAGTTCCTGAAGTCAACAGTGACGGTAACTCAAACTGTCTTGGGTTCCCCTTTGCATTGTAGTTCCCATGGCAACAACATGGTTTGTTTTTGTTTGTGTTCTCATCCTGTTTCCAGCTCCTGTTCAGTCATTTGCTTGTTCCTTGATTGTGTCCAGGTGTTTTGTTTTAGTTCTTGATTAGTTTGCCCATTTGTACCCCATTGTGTCTAAGACTCTTGGCAAAGTCATATCATGCTTTTGTCTTAAGTCTTTGCCTTGTGTCTGAGCTCTGTTCTGTTTTGATTCTCAGCTGTTCTTCCAGGTCTAATAATGGATTCCACTTGTTTTATGTTGGCTGCCATTTCTCTGACCCTTGCGATGGACTTTGATGATGATCAGTGGACCGCCCTTATTAAATCTAATGCTGAGCTTATGTACTTGCATCCTTCCTCACGTCACCTTTCCTAATTCCAGCCAATAAAGTAATATACCAGTACTTAAAAGTCCCCTAAGCCACAGGGACTCCACCAAAATGGAATTGAGTGGGTAATTCCATGATGGAGTTTTAAACTGGATCTAGTAACAGTAACACAAAGCAAGTGAACTTATAAGCAGTTACAAAACAGATGTGCAGAGGTATTTAGTTACACAAGAAAAGGACAGATAAAAAATATATTGAGTAACTCCTCAAAGTAAACTTTTCAAAACTGCATCACAGAGTTATGTGAGCAGATGGTTTGCCTCATAATCCTGACATATGTGTTGTTTATTTTTTAGGAGCAGGCTGCACCACTGTCCCTCCCCCAACAGATGAGTGTTTGAATGACTGCAGTGACCAGGGCCGCTGCGAGAATGGGAAGTGTGTGTGTTTCCCTGGATTTAGTGGACCTGACTGCAGTGTGTCCAACTGCCCTGGAGACTGCAGCAACAAGGGGAAATGTGTCAATGGCAAGTGTGTTTGTGATCCCGGTTTCACCGGACCAGACTGCTCTGCTAAAACATGTCCCAAAAATTGCAGCAGCCATGGCAGGTGCATGAATGGAAGATGTGTGTGCAATACAGGATTCACTGGTCCAGACTGCTCAACCACACAGTGTCCTGAAAACTGCAACAAAGGAAGATGTGTGAAAGGGAAGTGTGTGTGCAATACAGGATTCACAGGACCAGACTGCTCTGAACGGTCCTGCCGCAGAAATTGCAACAACAAAGGAAGATGCGTGAATGGGAAGTGTGTATGTGATGAAGGATTCACAGGACCAGATTGTTTGGAAAGGTCCTGCCCCAGAAATTGCAACAACAAAGGCAGGTGTGTGGATGGAAAGTGTGTGTGTAATACTGGATTCACAGGTCCAGATTGCTCTGAAAGGTCCTGCCCTGGAAATTGCAACAATAAAGGCAGGTGTGTGGATGGAAAGTGTGTGTGTGATACTGGATTCACTGGTCCGGATTGTTCGGAAAGGTCCTGTCCTGGAAATTGCAACAACAATGGAAGATGTATTAATGGGAATTGTGTGTGCAATGCCGGATTCATAGGTCTGGATTGTTCAGAGAGGTCCTGCCCCAGAAATTGCAACAACAAAGGCAGGTGTGTGAATGGGAAGTGTGTGTGTGATACAGAATTCACAGGTCCGGATTGTTCGGAAAGGTCCTGCCCCAGAAATTGCCACAACAAAGGCAGATGTGTGAAAGGGAAATGTGTGTGTGATACAGGATTCACTGGTCCGGATTGTTCAGAAAGGTCCTGCCCTGGAAATTGCAACAACAATGGAAGATGTGTTAATGGGAATTGTGTGTGCAATGTCGGATTCACAGGTCCAGATTGTTCAGAACAGTCCTGCCCCAGAAATTGCAACAACAAAGGCAGGTGTGTGAACGGAAAGTGTGTGTGTGATACTGGATTCACAGGACCAGATTGTTCTAAGAGGTCCTGCCCTGGAAATTGCAACAATAAAGGCAGGTGTGTGAATGGGAAGTGTGTGTGTGATACTGGATTCACAGGACTAGATTGTTCTGAAAGGTCCTGCCCTGGAAATTGCAACAATAAAGGCAGGTGTGTGAATGGGAACTGTGTATGCAATACCGGATTCACGGGACCAGATTGTTCTGAGAGGTCCTGCCCAAACAACTGTAGCAACAAAGGCAGATGTATAAATGGACAGTGTGTGTGTGAAGTTGGCTTCACCGGGCAAGACTGCTCCACAAAGGCCTGCCCAAATGACTGCAGCAACAGAGGAAGATGTGTGAATGGCAAGTGTGTGTGTAATCCCAGTTTTGCTGAGCCGGACTGCAGTGAGTGTAAGGACGGATTTACAGGACCTGACTGTGAAACAGGTAAGTTGATTTATCCACCACCTTGACATTTAACCAGTTATATTCTGCAGAGGTGGTGTAGTGGTTAGCACTGTTACCTCACAGCAAGAAGGTTCTGGGTTCAAACCCAGCAGCTGATGTGGGCCTTTCTGAGTGGAGACACATGTTCTCCCTGTGCCTGCGTGGGGTTCCTCCCAAAGATATGCAGGTTAGGTTAATTGGTGGCTCTAAATTGACTGTGAATGGTTGTTTGTGTCTCTGTGTGTGTCAGCCCTGCGATGAGCTGGTGACTTGTCCAGCGTGTACCCTGTCTCTTGCCCATGGTCAGCTGGGATAGGCTCCAGCTTGCCCCCCACAACCCTGCATGGGATAAATGGTTACAGATAAAATGAACAAACATATTCTGCTGAATTAGTTGGGTTTTTTTTAAATATGTAATTGAGGCAAGGTTGAAATTGGTAAAGAGTCAGTACTTGGGAACCAGAAGTAGAGAACTAGGAGGACTGAGAAACTGGAATTACTGGTAACACCACTACAAAACCTGGTAAATAGACAAGTAAAAAAGAGAAATCTACTTGCTGTACAATACAGAATCAGAGGCTGAGGCTAACACACAGAGCATCCTGTAATTGACACTGGGGGAGGAATACAGTCAGAGGCTTAAACTAAGGGAGTTTATGGTTTAGGATTATGATTGGTTTAGGGGGCACAGATGGATACAAGGGAAGGTCTAAGCTGTTTAAGCTTCATTTTGGGGGATGAGAGGAGTCTACAGATGGAGAGGAACTTGAGTTGGTATATGGGGACTAGAGTCTGAACTTTGTGTAGGAGTAAGGAGTACTGTATAGTCTCAACATTACGTGTGGCAAAAAGAAAAGAAGAGAAATGTTACACAAAGGAAAGAGAAGAGTCTGAACTTGGATTAGGGGAAGGAGTAGAGTCTGAGCTTTATGTTGGGAAAAGAGAAGAGTCTGACTTTCATGTAGGTAAGCAAGTAGAATCTGAACTTTATCTTGGAGAGAATGAAGATTCCCAGTCTGATTATATTTGCTAGGAAAGGAGAAGAGCTTGAGCTTGATTTTAAGGAAAGAACAGAAATAGAGTTTTATGCTGGAGAAGGAATAATGGTTGAGCCTTTTCCTGGAGAAGGTGCAGAATCTGAAAGTAATGCTCGAGAAGACTCAGTGACAGGAAGTAAGGCCAATTTAGGGTCAGAGGCTGAGTCCAAGATAGCTGCAATGTATACTACGAGGAAAGGAGCAATAATTGTGGCTAGGGAAGATAAAATAAAGCTATATGTATGAGCAGAGACAGGACCAAGAAGAGAAGCAGAAGTAGAAACTCAGCTAAGAAGAGAATCATCAAGGGACAGAGACAGACCTGGAGGTTGTTGCATAGGCCAAGGCCAGAAGGGTCGGCCAGGTGTTGTGTGTTACGTTGGGGTCAATAGCACTGTGATGAAGTGTGATGAGATGCAGATGGATCTGCAGGCTTGTTAAAGACAACCACTGCAAAAGGCCCCAAAATGGTCTGGTGTAACTATCTGATTTCAAGGTCACCTGAAGTTTATACTAGGCGTGTACCATAAAGAAAATTGATTAAACATATCCAACAAAGTTCTTACTACAAAGTACAAAATATCCACACAGGTATGATAGCTACAGATGGACACCTCGGATGTATTTATCTGTTCTTTCTTTCCTACCAGCCCTGATTGCTGTGTCTCACCTCAGTGCCAGAAACATCACTGAATCTTCAGTTACACTCTTCTGGACTCCACCCATAGTGCAGTACAACACTTACCATATCACCTTCACCAGTCAGGTAATTAACACATGTTTGGACTGATATAAACTAGCATCCCAAAGTCACTATCTGTATATCACACAGATGTCCTTCCTGGGTTGTCTGGAGGTTGTGAAAATTGTGCATGAGAAAAGAGGTGTGAACACACTGGGAGTATTCCAATCTTTCCAGTCACTCTTTTAATGATGCCGTTTTGTTGCCCCTCTTCAGCATATCAGTATATGCAAATATTAATGGAGATATTTCAAAAATCCACATACAAAGGGTCTCTTTCACAGTTGCATTGGAAGAACCAATTGTCTCGTTCTCGGACTCTCTTTGTCTTCCCAGCATTGGCTTGCATTTTTCTGGTTCACCACAAACCACTTCCTATCCCCAATTTTCATTCAGGAAACCACTAATGTGAACCACATGCAGCGTACTGCACCTGTTTCTGTGATTTAAGTGTATTAATTAACATTTTGCAAACAAAATGAATAATATGCTTTTCCTACCCACAACCTTGTTCCAAAACTAGCCTTATTTATTGCAAATAAATATTGGCGACCCTGCCCACAGCGCTCACTGTAAGTTGGCCTAGTGGTTAGTATGTCCTCCTCTCGATCGAGAGATCACGAGTTCTACTCGCAGTTGGGTCATACCAAAGACCATCATAAAAATGGTGCCTACTGCCATCTGGCAAGGCACATTGCAATGCAGATACGAGTGGGGAGTCAAACGCTCACGGTTACCAGAAGGTGAGCCCCCCACTGTAACCCTAGCTGTATAGGCAAGAGGCAGAGAGCTACAGGAATGGAGATCAGCGCCGCCCAATGGACCTTAAGGGCCTGGTTAGTACTGGGATAGGAGACTGTTTGGGAAGACCAGGTTCAGGCATGGGAAGGACTTGGACTTACAACGCTCATTTAATCAGAACACACTGTTCTAGACTTAATTAGCTAAGTGCAAAGAGTATTTTAATAGGATGTATTCAATCTCATTAGCAAAGAAGAGATTTACACACTCAGTGTCCTTTATACTCTCTAGAAACTTATACAAAATATCTCCAGTTTACATTTATAAACATTATCATCTGTAGTTTTGTAAAGAAATTAGCACTAATGCGAAGCAATGTCTTCTGAATAAGCTCCTGAAGTCTATAACTTGATCTGTTATCTAATGCACTTGGCTTGAGCTAATAACAAAATGTAACAGCCATTAAGTATTTTACCCAAGAGAACGTCAACAAAGTTAAAATCTTTTCTTTTTTTTAGTAAACAATACTGGAACATAGCTCTTTAAAAACAGACTCTTGAGACTTCGTCTCTCATTCCTGTGCTTAAATGTTTTCACGTGAATGCCTTACACAGATTGGGATGTGAATTTTGCAACGTCTTCCTCCACAATTTTCCACTTCACTCCATTTCCCCATTCCCTTTTGTTCCGAGTGTATAAAGTGCTGTTGTTGTGCAGATGGTGTCCAGGCAGGGAAAGGTGACTCAGGGTCACGGCACCATTTTTACAACACTTCTGAATTCTGAGTTGGCACGAATCAAAATGAAAAAACGACTTCCTGTTGGTCTGACATGCAGATTTATGAGCGGAACAGTCTCAGACTCAGACTAACATGGGTTTGTTCTCTCTCTCACTCTCTCTTTCTCTCTCTCCTTTTTTTTTGCTTGTTGAAAACTTCAGATTGTGAACAGCTGGATTGCAAACTTTTATTTCACAGCAGTAGCAATATCAAAACCAACAAACACAGCAAGTAAATACTATATATTTTTATAGCACCATTCTCACAACCAAGGAGGTTAAAACAGAGACAAACTAGAAGGGCACTCAGTAGAGCTCATACCTCCATTTAGCAGACACTCTTATCCAGATCAATGCACAACAGACCCAGAGCAGCCTGGGGAGTAGATGCCTTGCTCAAGGGCACTTCAGTCATTCCTGCTAGTCCAGGGAATTGAACCACTGACCTTTTGGTCCCAAAGCTGCTCCACTAACCATTAGGCCATGGCTTCCTCCACCAAGCTGTAGATTATCAACATCAAAATCAAGTCACTTAAACTGAGGATAATACTAAAGTTGTCCACCAAATTTCATCCAAATCCATTCACTACTTTTTGAGTGATGTTGGGAAATGAGGATGGGTTCCCTTTTGAGTCTGGTTCCTCTCAAGGTTTCTTCCTCATGTCGTCTGAGGGAGCTTTTCCTTGCCACTGTCGCCACAGGCTTCATCATTGGGGATAGATTAGGGATAAAATTAACTCATATTTTAAGTTGTTCAAATTCTGTAAAGCTGCTTTGCGATAATGTTTATTGTTAAAAGCGCTATACAAATAAGCTTGACTTGACTTGACTACCTTTAGGGGTATGCTGGCTTGTCATTGGATCAGTATCCTATAAGGTACCTATGTGTACCCTTTATATCCTGCTTGGGAACATATATATGTACATTTTTGGCCATAAAGTATGCATAGTTATTAGACCTTGAGGTCCAATAATGAGCCCTAGGGGGTACATTAGTGTAGATTGTACCTTGAGGGACTCCTACTGTATCCCTATTTATAACAGTGTAGAGCAGCTGAACACTTGGACGAAAGCGTTAACTGACTCTAGCATGAGCTTACAGGTGTCCACGACTGGCTAGCATTGATCTGATCGACAGGGGACAAGGTAGTGCCATCCCTCCAAACTTGTGATCTCCTGTGATCCTCCATTAGACAGGTTTTTGATTTGAAAGGTAAGACATTTAAACTATGAAGATCCTTAAGACGCTTAAACACTTCAGACCTCCCAAAGAGCTGTGTTTTCCTTGTATGACTGAGTTCAGCACTCTAGAAAAGCAATAAGGTGATCAGAGGTCCTCTTCATCTGTAATGTTTTCCAGAATCAATAATGTTTTGTTGTTTTTATGTAGGAACTGAAACGTACCCAGTGTTTTCCCAGCATTTTGGATGGCTTAGCTAACGTCGATCGAAAAACAAAGGAAATTTCAGCTGGCTTAGAACTGAGATGAGTAAACAGCCATGGTGAGAATCATTTATGATTTCACCAAGTTACTGGCATCACTCTAGATGTCATCAGCATGTAATTCCATTCTTGTCCTTTTGAAACTTCTCTCTAGATGCACCAGTTGGGTTCCAGCTGTCTTTGATTTATTGAAAATATCTGCAAGCTGCACCACTTTCATCATTCATTCAAATGATAAGGGTCCTTAATAGTTTTGTGTTTGTAGCTATCTAGGCTGCTGAGCTAACATTAATTAGCTATACATACAAACTAGCCTATTTGAAGTGTTCATCTGGGGTCAATATTTATTTTAAACCTTTTTTTGTTTCAATGTATAAATGATGCAAAGCTCCATAGAAGCAGTAACTACAAGGGGAAAAAATCCTGGGTGTCATTTAACAGCTCTTGATGGGAATCTCAGGGTTTAGTGCAACTCCTCTTTAAGAATCCTGGACTGTAATGAATGCTTATTTTAAGCCTGGCGTACCAGCCAGACTTCTACTAGCAGTTTGGAAAATAATTGGCATAGTTTTGGGCATCCATAAGCTCACCTGTTGAAGTGTCAGGACTGTTAATGCGATGCTGCGGAAACAAAATTACACACCCATGCCCTGAAGAAACAAGATGTTAAATTTGCTCATTCATGCAGTTTGTAACATTTTGAAATGCAGGTACAATAATATTTTCAATTCTAGATGTTCCGCCGGCAGTAATGACTAAATGCAGACAGTGTGGAAAATATATACATGGCACATTAAATGTGGGAGAACACAGGCGATGAAGATGACACGCATGGGTGACAGAAGAAATGGCTGTGCCACATAAGCTATGTATCTCCATTCTCTGAGGCATAAACATGGATAAGGCTGTAAGAGATGTCTAAAATGTTCTGGAGGAGAATGTTTATGTGATGGATACAGAAAATACAGTCTATCAATAAAAAGAACTGCCTGTGCAACCTTTACTATTGCATTGACTAGTTGTCTAATACATTTGCTCGTCAACTCATCAGAGTGGTGGAGAAAAAAATAAGGACTTTGAACGCCTACTGTATCTCTGTGGAAACCAAAGTCATTGTCAGACACTTTGTGTTGCTTCATCTTTAATAGTCAAAGAATCACTTTCAGGTGGGTAATACACAAATGTTGGTAGGTACAGATAGGTAATTAGATTTTTTCTGTATTTAATTAAGTGCTTATAAAACATCTGAAATTCAATATACTGTTAAAGTTGGCTTTCTGTGATTGCTTTGGATCTGTGATGTCATTACAGGTAGAGTCGGTCATATCTTCCAAAAAGTGGATTAAACGAAGTGTCTGTTAAACGAACAGTGACTGTTCTGAATTCATTGAAGGAATGATGTTCTTATCTCATGTAAACATAATTCTACTGCAACATGTTAAATATGTGCAATCAACAGCATATTTTTGGTTGGTTTGTCAAACTGGTATTTTTCCTGTTGAAGGATTCCGTAATTCGTTCTGCCAACATCGTATAACATTCTTAACGAGGCGGGTGTTAAAGAAAGCTAAATGTACTTTGTTAGTCTAAAAGTATTTCAGATCGGATGAAACCAATTGGACAGTCAACAGCACAAGACGATGCTGGGAAAAGTCTTG
>JAODOK010000012.1:77443623-77460605 GCA_027576575.1 Netuma bilineata
GTGAGTGTGAATGGTTGTCTGTGTCTATGTGTCAGCCCTGTGATGACCTGGCGACTTGTCCAGGGTGAACCCCGCCTCTCACCCATAGTCAGCTGGGATAGGATCCAGCTAGAACAGGATAAGTGGCTACAGATAATGGATGGATGGATAATAATAATAATAATAATAATAATAAAGTAGAAAGATCCTGAGTGAGAGTCACAATTTACGCTACCACTGCTAGCACAAATTAATAAAATAAATAAATAAAGAACACAACATATAAAAATAGGTGGCATTTTCATATGTGCAATATGAAGTTAAAACATTTGATTAAAAAATGCATGATTTTCTCAATTTATACAGATGATTCTAATGAAGCTCCTGCTGGTGCAAGATAAAAACATGTCATGATGTAATAGCCAATGACATTCACACTGTGGTTAGGTCAGGAAGATCGATTTTACGCTAACTCTAGCAAGCAGTGGTCCACTTTGTTCTTAATGCACAATATGGAACCATGATTTCAGTGACATTTTAAATGAAATTTGCTCAATTCTCAATTCTTTACAACAGTGAAGAGACAAATTGAATGATTCATTGGACCAATCCAGGCATAGTCTGATATTTTTTCTCCTCCCCACTCGCAACTTTAATTGGTACAATTAATTCCCATTTACTTTTTGATGCACAAAAATGGGTAAACATCAGTGGTTTCAACGTCTCACTGAATGTGTATAGAGACAGTGAAGAAGAAGAAAAAAAAGCTAAAGCTTGTTCGTGTAGTTTCCAGTTATGAGACACTGGAAAACACTTGAAAACTGGTGTCCATGGTAGCCCACACTGAATGATGTGATCCTGCAGAGGTCAGAGGTCGAGCTAAAGGCTGTTTTTCCACTCATCTTTGTTGTGGATATGCATTAAGTTGTAGGCACTGTGCAGGTCCAGTTTAGTGTTTCAAGGCTGAAGGAATGGAATCATAGTGGTAGTGGATCGCGATAATAACAGTGATGAGGGTTAAACCTCAATAATCTATATGTGCTTATAGGCAGCTGTGTTTCTTCTCCGCAAAAAAAGAAGCCTGCGGATGCTGGTCAGGTCAAGGAGCAAATATACCCCTGTTTCAGGCCTCCTCTGTGTACTTGTCCATGGTTTACCCTTAGTGTACAAGGGGTAAATGTGGTTACAAGACAGCATATTTCCCACCAGGTGCTCAATCGCATAGTTGTATGGGCAGTGTGAAAGTAGTCCACTGGCTTTGACCTTGCTGAAGACCACTTGGAATTCATGATTTTTGGGAGGAATTACTACTTGGGACTTGATTTCTGGGCTTTCTATAGTTGAGGCTATATGTGTTGGTGGGACTTTGAGACACTGGGCCACAGTAATAGCAGTCTCTTTTTTTTGTTTCCATTGGCATTCCAGAGAGGCTAGTTTGACCTGATTGAGTTGCATGTGCTCAGTGTAGTAGATATCTGGGACTGGGGTCATCATAGCTTTTGTTCCTTCAATATTCTTGAGCAGGAGATCAAGATGAATGGACATGTTGATAAGAGAGTTGAGGGTGGCTTGATCATCCTGGCATGATAGCTTTATGAGTATCTCAGCGTTGAGCCCCTGATGATATGCAACCTTGAGAGCTGGTTCATTCTAACCACTTCCAGCAGCCAACATCCAAACATTGACGGCAAACTCTGCAGCCCTCAGGATTCCTTGTTTCATGTTGGAGAGCATCTCCCCAGTTACCTTGCCCTCCGGAAAGTGGTTGAAAACATGTTGAAAAAGCAGGAGGAACTGTTTATAGGAAGCAGTGTGTTCTCCTCCTTTAGACCAGACTGCCATGGCCCATGTCTTTGTCAAGCAACAGGTTGATAAACTGCAATCTTCATTCGTTTGGGGACTCCATTTTGACCAAAGAAATAAAGTGAACATTGAAACTCAAGTTAAGTCAAGTCACGTGGGCTTTTATTATCATTCCTCTATATAGCTATACATTGGATCGAAATGTCATTTCTCCAGAACCTCTTGGATCTGTCAGGACTACAAGCATATCTTTCCAGATGCACCATAATCAAGGAAGCAGAAAGGAAGTTTGTCACTAGAGCAGATGGGGTCACTGGTACAGTGGCTTGGAGCTACACTAGCTGCACATTGGGCATGGCTATCTGCTGCTGGTGCTCTCTAGTGAGGCGGCCTTACACTGTTAACATCTGATGCCACTCGAGGCTACCTGCTGCATCCACTGGTTGGCAAAGTATTCTGTCAGGTGGCAAATACGAATGTAGCTGCAGGTACATAAAGGTTTATTAGAAAGCTAGCAGACAACTCCAAAACATTAGGCAAAAACAAGGTCCAGTATCTTCACTCTAAAAAATGCTGGGTTATTTTTGGGTAAATGTAATAACCACACATGCTGGGTTACGTGCAGTACTCTCATTTTACCCATTGTTGGGCCGGTGATGTCACACAATTTGAACTTTCTGCACACCGCGCTGATCCACCATTTTGTTCAACCGTCGGTGTTGAGGTAAGTCCACAGGAAAATGTCGTTAGTTAGTATACCAAGTTGATAGTTTTTGCATGTTATTTTCTTATTTCAATGTATGAATGTGTTAGGTGCCAACTAACTATGATCCAATTGTGTGTTATTTATATAAAAAAATAATGTCTAGTCGAAATAAATAATCAAAAAGTATGCCCATGTTCATTGTGAAGTTTGCAGCTCAGGCTAGTGCTCCGTGCATGGTTGACATTGGATATTGGACGTGACTTTGACCTTGAGTCTATCTTACGCAGAACAGACAGACGTACCCTATCCTTAACCCATTTTAAGTCAATTTAGGGGATTGTGTTAGCGTGAAGACCGTACGTGCGCAGTATTCACTGACAATATACTTTTAAAGTTTGCAAGTAGCCTAGTCCTACCTACATAGCTGCTAGCAGGCTACATTTAGCTGGCTAACTACAGTAGACAGACGGCTGTTAGCCAGCTAAATGTAGGTAGGCTACTCGCGGACTTTAAAAGTATATTGTCAGTTCTTGTTAATACTCCTTTTCAGTTGCTGGGATTCCCGGTACAGAATATCGAATATTCTTCGGGTTTTTTTTTTCGTCCGAGGAATTTCTATTTATACATTGAAGTCAGTGATCACTCGGCGCCATATTCGTGACACCGTCAGGGTTCGAATTAGCAAAAACCTGACCCTCTAAAATGAATGGGGAAACACGATATTATGGGTTTGGACTACTAAAGGTAACGTCAATCAAATGAGTGAAAGTGTATTCTATTAGCGAGTTTAGTTGGCTCTGGAGACTCAAGTTAAAGCTTTACAAACCACTTCTCTCTCGGGTTACTCAGACCCTTCGTATGCGGGCACGAGAAGAACAGTGGAGCAGGAAGCCATGTTCTCTGTCTGCAAGCGTGTAGGAGAGGAGCGCATGAGGAGTCGGGGAAGTTGCTTGGTATTGGCAAATGTTAAATGAGTGTGAGTATATTAAGGAAGTATCAGGCCGATTCCAGTGGTGAGACTGTTCACATCAAGACAAATTAGATTGTTATATGTAATGTTTGTATATATGATATGTAAAAAATCTGATATTGGCAGACAATCTGAACAAGTTTTTGATTAAAGTAAGACTATCTTTCTGTTTTAGCCCAACGTCTTCTACTAAGGCAGCACTGGCATCGGCTGTAGTGGAGGAGTTCAAATGTCTTAAAGACACAGAAGGCACTGGCTATGTAAGTTATGTTTAATACCAACTTTAGAAAAATTAAGCAGATTTTATTATCACAGCATGTTTACTGAGTATAAAAGATGTGGTGATGTTATTTTCTCAGCTTGTTTGTGTACACGTGTGCATGTGCAGACATTATTTGTTTGTGTACTTGCCATGCTAGGATGCGTGGTTCACAGCATCAAGGAGCCACAGACCTGCAACAGGCTTCCTAGAAGAACGCCTTCGAAATGTAAGGAAAAGGTTGCACAAAGCCAGAAGGCAGAGTTCAACACCCCTTGCGCTGGAACAATCGCACACTCAAGCCACCATCATTTTGCCAGGTACAGAGGAAAATGCGTTAGAAATGTAAATGTAAAGTATAAGCATCTTTCGTGTAACGGTTTTGGAGATGAGGCCCTCCAGAGTTTGGGTGCCACGCCCACTTTTCAAGCCTGTGAATTGCATACAGAATTTACAAGCAGATTTGGACACCTCTAGTTTTAGTTTGACGCAAGGTACAGGCCTAAAAATCAAATGTCTCCTCAGTATGACCCTGTCTATCAGACAGTTTACTTAAGAATAGTATAGCTTGAGTATTTCTGGATATATTAAGCCTTGAAAACTGTAAGTGTGAAAAGTGTGATGAAGAGTCATGACCGGGGTTCCAGACCTTGGAAACTGTGTATGCTTCCATCATATTTGGTAACTGTACAGTGTATTCTAAAAGTGTGTGGGCACTCAGAAAAACAAAGTTCTTCAAAGCTTGAATGTTTGATAGAGTGTTACTGTGTATGGGGTTAAAAGGGAATTCCACTCAAGTGCACACATGGTTAATTTAGGGCCTGATGTAGGGAGTACAGTAGTACAGAGTACAGTACATTTTCTCCCAAAGCCATTTTTGAGTCCCTCCTTTCCATTTCAGGTCTGAGTGCCCGCACACTATTTGAATACACTGTACAATTCCCAAATATGACATAAAATCAATTATAACTCACACAGCATATATTTTCCAAGATCTAGAACCCTAAAATGTCAAGACTCTTCATCATACTTTTCATACCTCCAGTTTTCAAGGCTTAATATATCCAGAAATAATAAAGCTATGCTATTTGTAAGTGCACCATCTGACAGACAGGGTCATACTGAGGGGACATGATGTTTTTTAGGCCTGTATCTTCCTTCAATCTAAAACTAGAGGTGTCTAAATCTGCTTGTAAATTCTGTATGCAATTCACAGGCTTGAAAAGTGGATGTGGCACCCAAACTTTGGAGGGCTTCATCTCCGAAACCGTTACACGTAGGATACTAAAACCAAGGATTCTTTACATTGGCTTCAAAAGGTGCCTGTGTGTCGAATATCTGGCAAATTGAAGAGGGTCACCTGGGCAGCTTCAAGGGAATCGTGTGAATTGACATGGAATGGCCCAGATGCTCGTTTGTTACCCCTTGAAATAATACAAGGATTTTTAGTTGTCACATGCATTGTAATACTATATGTATGACATGCAGTGATATTAATAGGCTTGAATTTAGTCTACATTATAATAATGGGACTTCTAAACACTTTGAGGTTTAAATACAGTTCTATCTGAGTAATACATTTACTCCAGAAGGTGTGCTTGTGTCAATGCTCAAAATGATTTGGAAATAGCAACAGTATAAACAAAATATTCTATTCTGATGTGTTTCTGTTATTGTTTTGTGTCAACTTTATTCCTCCACAGTTGCTGGTATAACAGCAGAAAGAGCGGTAGAATTGGCACAGTGGCTCAAAAACAATATTTATCCATCGTCCCAAGTTGCTGAGTATATGCGTGAAACTGCTGTCTACAGAGCCCAATGGATAAGGGCAAATGGAACAAAGTGTATGCAGGAAATCTCATCAGAATTCCCACGCCTGGTGGACACACCTGGTATGGTAAGTTTTCTTGCCCTATAATCTATCTGTAAATTCGATGTCTGCCTGTGCCTCCTCCTGTTGGTTTGTATGTTGTTTCATTTGTCTGTTCCACATATAACTCTTCCACTCATTCAACTAGTCTCAAATTTGGAGAGTGTTGTCATAATGGTTAATAATAGATGTATGAACTGAAATTTTGAGCATATGCTTTCAAGATGGCAAATTTCTAAGATGGTCAATGCTCCCAAAATGTTTTACTTGCACAACGTTTCGGACGCTTAGTTCTTCATCAAAGTGCATTGGTTACACTATGATGAAGGACTGAGCATCCGGAACGTTGTGCAAGTAAAACATATTGGGAGCACTGAGCAGTGTTGCGGATCATTTTACTACTTTAATATACGTCTGTTTGGTCCAGCAGCTGCACTACTGATGTGCGCGCATTCTGTCTTTTTGCAATTTCTAAGATGGCTCGTTTATTGTCTGACTTATGCTATAGTAAAATAAGCATTTGTCCTTTGTTTCCCCATGTAGATCTCACAGGATTTTGCCATGTTGTATCCTGATGCAACAAACAAATTAATAACCAACTGGAAAAACTTGACAGAGAAAATCATTGCAATGGCCAGGAAGGAGAAGATTGAAGATTTGCTTGTCAACATTGACGACCTCTCTGAAGGTATCACCAAAAATATTTTAGTAGTTAAGGAAATTAGAAAAATGTATGGATACAATTACAGCAGCAAGCATAACAACTTTGAATGTAAGAGGTTTGGTAAACTATTCAATACAGTAACAGTCATTTAAAATATTTTTAATATTGCAGATCAAAGAGGAAATATCTGCTTCCTCCTGCTGCCAAGACTCATCCCTGCTGGAACCTACAAAGTAGGCAGGAGGAGCGTAAGACCAAGCCTTCTAGAATCCTCTCAAACCTTCATTGATGAACAGCCTGTGAGTTGTGCAAAATTGTATGTTGTGAAACATCCCCAATTGAACTTAATGTGTTGTTGCACTATAAGGTTGCTGGCCTGGGCTTGATGGTGTTTTATTTTCTTCCAGTGACTTGTTTCAGGCCTGGAAGACCCTACATAATCCTAACCCTGACTTAAAGCGATAGTCCACCATTTCTGGAATTAAACTCATTTTCCACCTCCCCGAGTTAAATAACTGAGTTAAACCTTTCTCCTGATCAAACAACACTGTATGTTCGTGCAACACTTAGCATGTTTCATTGAAACTGCTCGAATCCTATTAGTCCACCAAGCTAACACCTGGTAGCATCATCCTTAAAAAGTAGCTAGGATTTCAAGCACCCTTCCTATTTAATTGATGTGTCACCTCAAGTTGGAAAGTGTAATTATATTAACAGCAAATAAAACACAGCGATTTCCTAGTACGGATTTGAGCAAGAACTATATTCTCGAGCCGGCATAATAATCAGTGACCTTACTCAAGCTGCAGTCAGGCAGCAAAGCAATGATATGCAATGGCAGAACATAGTACTTAACAATGCTGTATTGCTGTAATGCTGGAGTTGCATATCATTGCTCTGCTGCCTGACTGCAGCTTGAGTATATGTTTATTGATTATTATGCTGGCTCCGGAATATAGTTCTTGGTGAAATCCGTACTAGGAAATTGCCACGTTTCATTTGCTATTAATATTATTACAATTTCCAACTTCAGGTGACACACCATTTAAATAGAAAAAAAGCTAGGTTTTCCAGCATCCTAAGTATAATGATACCAGGCGTTAGCATGGTGGACTAATAGGATTTGAGCAGTTTCAATGAAACATGCTAAGTGTTGCACGAACATGCAGTGTTGTTTGATCAGGAGAAAGGTTTAACCAGGCGTTAGCATGGTGGACTTAATAGGATTCCAGCAGTTTCAATGAAATATGCTAAGTGTTGCACTGTCAGATACAGAAAATGGCTGGATGATCAGGAGAAAGGTTTAACTCAGTTATTTAACTCAGGGGAGGTGGAAAATGAGCTATTTTAACGAATGCTTTTGCCTTTTTTGGTGTGTTAGTACAGTAAGAGCTATTTTTAATGTAGTGCAATGTAAAGGCAGGCTTTTTAAATTTAAACACATTCAGCAAACAATCATCTCAGTACTGAAAGGCCAGTTGTTAAACTATCCAAAATAAAGACTTGCTTAATAAGTAAGCAACAGAATATTAAAAAAATATATTACTATAGTGGCATAATAATAAAGAAAACACTACTTAAAACAAAACTAATGTAGCTGTTGTTTGAATATTTTCCCTCCTGCTCTCCACAGGTCGGCACAAACATCCCGGAGTACATCAACAGCAGGCGCTCGGATGAGCCCTGTGTGTTGATGCTGTCCAAGGAAAACCACCACTGCTTTCAAGCCTTTGTTATGGTAAACAATGTTGCCCATCTATACAAAAGCCTCTCTGAGGCGGTCGATGTGTGCTTTAAGTCTTTTTTTGTTTTTGATATGCAATATCCCAAGCCATGTTCCCAAGTTTGGGAATTCCTTCAGTCATGTGTGTATGAAATCCCAGGACCTGTTCGGTCATCAGTGCGAGTAATGAGAGCACAGTTGGCTTCTCAGCCCTAACGAAAAACACTAGTAACATGTATGGTTAAAAAATGAAATGAATATAATGAAATTAAATGTAATGACCTACTTAATTATAGTCTAATATCAGTCTTTGTCTATTGTAATTTGTCATTGTGTTTCATGGTTCTTAATAAACGAATGAGGGCATGTCAATCTAGTGTCTCTGGTTTTTAAATTGACAATATGCATTCATGTGTGCTCACCAGGCTACAATATAATGTATAATTAAAAGCACAATATAAATCAGGAAAATACAAAATGGCAAACCATAATGTAACCCTAAAACCCATTACTATTAACCCAGTGTGTGAGTAATTGTTGACCCAAAATTGAGTAAGAAACATATCCCATTTGGGCCATTCCAATAACCCAACTCGAAGGGTTGATGTAACTCAGTGTTGGGCTATCTATAAATCTTACCCAACACTGGGTTGCTGTAACCCAATGTTGGGCCGTTCCTGTTTTTACCCAGCACTGGGCTGTAATTGGGTAACATTTTAACCCAGCGTTTTTAGAGTGTAGTGATTGGCATCTCTGTGTTTAGAGATATCCGCATTAAATGTCACCAAAACTTTTAGTTCTCCTTCCTCAATTCTTCTACCTTTACTAACTAGGCTTTCGCCACCATCACCACTTCCCCTTCTCTTTCTCTTTCTTCCCCCTACATGTCCACCTCCTGGACCCTGAGATTCCTCCTCCATTTCACTCTCACTCAACACCTCCAGCTGGTGTCTGACTCCCGACCTCAGCTCCTCAAACCTCTCCTCTGCACTCCAGCCAGTCAAACCCAGTCTGCTCCAAAAGGACACTCGTCTATTGTGTTGAGCCGGTTCAGCTCGTGACACCAGCCGTTACAGTTTATCACCCCTCCGGATCTCTCACACACTCGCAGTTTTTCACAGCCAATTCACGCCTTTTGTTCTTGTTTCTCTCGCGAGATCTGACAAAGCCCGCCCCTCCCCCCGCCATTCATTAGAGGAAAAATGCGGGAATAAAGTGAAAGTCGGGTGTCACCGTCTCTCCACTGCAGAGCTGGAGCTCCTCTGTTTCTCCTCCTGTGTTTCTCTCTGCACTCTCCTTCACAGTAAGTGATCTTTTCTTTCACATCTAATTTTACTGCACTGTGACTGAAATAAAGAGCAGAAGTGTTTCATCTGAACATTACATTATATTCTCATCATATTACTGCAATATTTTATTTTTTAGGGAATTATATTTCCCATTTTACACGATGACTCGCTCTCTCTCTGTGTGTGTGTGTGTGTGTGTGTGTGTGTGTGTGTGTAAGCCCAGATAATTTGAATGGACTTAAAAAATTCGAGGAATCCAGCTGCCTTAAAACAATGAAGTAATGTTGAATAAAAACTTGAGTGAATTAAACTTAAACGCTTGAAGGGCTCGAATTGTTGTTTTAAACTCAACACACTAAAATACCACACTGATTTAACTCCAAATCATTTGTAACATCAAATGCTCCAATTACTCCACTTAGCATCTTCAGCTAAAGTCACTCAAATTGTAAAATTTGTTAAATGAAAACATTTAAATAAACAAAAGACAAAAATACATTCTTTTATTTCAGTTGAGAAATTTTTGGATCTGAAAATACAACCTGAGCATCAAGAAACATCATGTCTTGCCTTGAAACCTTTCTGCAAGTTTTTCATCCCAAATTCTTTTCCACAGAGTTTTCCAGCCAGGTTTAGAACCTTTTCAGGAGCTCTTTCACTCTTCCTGCTGCTTTCACAAAGAACTGAGGAATCATTTCACCCCATAAATATGGAAATGATTTTTATTTTATTTCACTGTGACACCGTTAATCATCTTAAAGACCCAAAACTGTTTATAATGTTTTCAAATATTGAGCCTAAAAACTCGATTGAACAGCTTGATTTTTATTTGCAGTCGGTTTATAACCTTGTGTTCATGTTAACAGCCATAACGTAGATGTTCCTCAGCGTCCACCCTGGGTCGCTCTCCTGAGGTCGCCAACAAAATCTGCAGTAAACAGTCAACTCCAGCTGAGATCCGAGAAGAAGAAGGTAATGCCCATGTGATTAAAACTGCTTTTTATTGGAGGAGAAACTCTCATTCAGTGTATTTACAGCATTAATGCTGGAGTGACGTGGTTCTGCCTGCAGGTGGCGTCACTCAGAAAGCTGACAGCAAAACCTGAGCTTGAGTTTATAGTTGATCCAAAGCTTTATTTTTAATCGGTACAGTATCGCTGTAAACAATCTTTATTTGTAACGGAGTAGCGAGTGCTGCGTTTCCACAAATCTGTTTCTGAAGGTAGAGCAGCATTTCAGTTGCTTCATTTCTGTGAATTCAGGAAGATTTTAGTGGATTTTGGTGAATAAATATTTCATCGCCTCACTCTGACACACTGGTTTGTGTTCCACTAATTTAACTGTGTGTGACGTGGTGTTGGTCCTCACTGTACAGATGGGTCGTCGCAGGCCAGACAGGTCCAACATGGGTCAAGGTGAAGATCCTCAAGGTCCAGAAGAGTCTGAAGATCCTCAAAGTCCAAAAGAGTCTGAAGATCCAGTTGGGTCTGAAGATCCTAAAGATCCAGAAGATTCTCAAGATCCAGAAGAGGAACCTCAGACAACCATCAGGAGAAGATCTCTGATTATTCCTCTTAGTTTCTCCTCAGAACCCCAGCCTGCTGCCAGTGTCGGGGAGAATCAGGACACAACACCATCATTAAACACCATCACTGACCCCAAAGAGGAGGCAAAGTCAAATAATGTTCTCAGTGTTTAAACGCAGACAGACCAGAGAGGACGAGAACTTTAAATAGAAAAGAGATTTAAAAACAGCATTAATTGATGAAGTATTTTTTAAAAACTAAATTCACTGAACTGGAATGTTTCTGAGCGTCTGAATAACTGTGGGAACTGAAACGACACAATGGCAGCTTTAATGAACCCAGCATGTGTTCTATTTTTCTGTGTTTTTATATTTTTGTATGAGTTTATGTGCAGTTTTTGATACTGAATTTTTCATATAAAATCAATACATGCAATAAATCCACTTCCTGTTTGTGAGAGATTTTTTTTATTAGATATTTTTTAGAACAGAATTCTCGATATATATTTAAATGTAGTGGTTTTGGTGTCTTTCATATGTTTAGTTTATCGAGTTCTCCGCATTCTCACAAATCAAAAAAGTTATTAATGACAAATGAAATGTGGCGGGGAAAGGAACAGGACTGACGTCCCAATGGCCACCGAACCCCTACATGCTAAAACATGGTCATATAAAGATAACACTGTCAAAAATTACACCACAACACACCGTAATAACAGCAAACATAAAAAATGTGCTGACACAAATCAGTGTACATGTTGATGAATAAATATAAGAGATATGAAAATGTAAGTCGGACACATGGCAGCAGGGATGTAGTGGCAAAAAAAGAGGTGGGTAAACTATAAATTCTGTGATCAGGGGGAGCATGGCGCAGTAATGGCCGATTCATATTTAACGTAAGCAAAGGCGAATGCAAGGACACCATGATGCATATAGTGTTTTGCGACAACTTTTCTGACGCAACAAAGACATACACGTGTGGTGCATGCCTCTTTCCTCCTGTGCGTGTGTGTTGGAGAGAGAGAGAGAGCGTGTAGGTAACTGATTTTGCATGTATGCACGTGTGCATGCATTTCTCTGTACTGTATGCATAGTGTGCATAGGAATGAGTGTGTGTGTGTGTGTGTGTGTGTGTGTGTGAGACCAAGGGTTCCCTCAGGTCTCCGCTCAGCCGCTATTTAATTCCTACATTAATCTAAAAATCCCTGTTAAACCAGAGACAATAACCAGGGTTGAGGTTTATTAAATCTCAATAATCAATTAAGAGAGAAAAATAAAGTCTATAGGAAAGAGGCTGAATTATATATCAACAGTAGGCCTCTCTGAAAAATAAATCACATCATTAGATCTGGCACTGGAAGAATCTTAACTTTTGTATGTCTAGGTCGCTCAACACAGAACTGCAGCAATTCAAACAAAACAACGAATCATAACAGCACTGAACCTACAGGATTTGTAGCCACCCTACGAGTAATTTTATCACAACAGTGCCCAGAGAGCTTCTTTGTCTATTGGGTATTTTAGTGGGCAGGGCCGTGTCCGTGGATCTGAAGCTCCTCTGTGCTTCACCAGCCAAGATTTCACATACGCATTTGGATTCCACTTTATCAATGGAGGGCCATTCAGATTCACAAACATTAATGATGACACTGTCTGTATCAACACCCTACACCTCAGGGGAGACACAATGATGTTCATTAAACTGAACCCTCGTTCACATTCTGCATTGCTCACAGGTATCAGGCTGAGAATATTGGTCACTGGGGACAGGTTTTGAGGTATCACACTGGAGTCCTCTTTGTAATCCCTGAAGCCTTCAAGCACTTTCCTAGGGTCAAGTCTGAAGCGATGTGCGAGTTCCTTTATGCAAGCTTCTCCATACTGCTCGTGTAAGGGAACAGGCCAGTTTTCTGGATTGAGAACATTAAAGTGATCCAGCGAGTCTGTATATTGAGCAGTGTTCTCAGCTGACACACCAGGGTGTCTGCTTGAGCCAGTGCTGAACAACCTGTCCTCTAGGTTCTCAGTAAGAGACTGAAGGAACACTGCCGAGTCTATCTGTCTCAGCCTAGGATTGGCTGTTAAGGGAATGCCATGAAACTCCTTTCTCTCTGCAGCTGCAAGAGCATCCTGCCTTTTATCCCCTGGGGAGGTTATCATGGATGAAATTATGCGAATGGTTCTTCTCATAAGTTTGTCTGCTTTTGTGAGTGTCATTCCTCTTTCTTGCAAGTTCAGGGAGAGGTGTGCAATTTCCTCTAATGTGTCATACATTAAACCTAAATCACAGAGGAATTCTTGGGTCTCCATTTTGGTCATCAGGCCTCTATACATAGCCTTCTCATTGTCCTCTCTTGTTCCATCCATAGCAGCAGCACTGAAGTGCTGATGTAAGGCTGTGTATGAACTCCATACAGCCTTAATTGTTCTAAAGCTGCTAGCTGCCCATCGAACATCAAGGACCCTCCCAATCTTCTGCACATTTACCTCAAGTTCTTGTGCATGCTGAGCCAGTTCGCGACAGTTCTTTGGTGACCTGTGGTAGAGGGTGTATATTTTGTCCAAAAATGATGTGAAATGGTTTACATTGTTGACATGTTTCACAGTATCACCTACAGCCAACTCCAATCTGTGGTTGAGGCAATGCCACACCATTAGATCTGGATACATCTGTCTTAGACGGGTGGCTACTCCAGATTTCCTGCCAAGCATTGCACTTGCACCATCACAAGCAAAAGCTACAAAGTTTGCCCTGATGAAATTTTCATCTAGTCCCCAAGTATTTAGGCACTGTAGTAAGTTCTTTGTTATATCCTCAGCTGACTGGCTTTCTAGCTCAACTAAGTCAAAAAATATAGCTGTGGGCACATCATTTACTGTGGATGTTAAATACACCACCAGTGCTGATTTCTTGCTAAGTGTTGTGGACTCATCAATTAAAACGCTAAACCTCTGGTCTTTCGTTAGTATGTGATTCATTATTTTCTTTCTCATTTGCTCTGCTGTGTGGTCAATTATGTTTTTAGCAGTGTATCTTGAATGGAGAGTGATTCCCATGTCAAGGCCATTCGCTTGCTGGAGTACCACCAGGTCTTGATAGTCAGCGTATGGCCTGTTTTTCTTTGCCATATGGTAAGCTGTTCGAAACAGTGAGGCTGTCTTGTCTACTTCCCCTTCTACCTGTTTTTGAATGGACACCTCAATTGTATTTTTTTCTTTGTTAAATCTTCTGCTGCCATATGGCTTTTTGACATTGCATGTTTGTAAACTTTGCTCCGCAAACATGATAACTGATATTGCCGATGGCCATTGTGGCTGTATGTAACTTTTGTTTGAGACCATTCGTTTGAGAGAGACATTCCTGTTTCTTTAAACACTCCAAGGGATTTGACATGTTTACATGTTTCACAGCCGAGATATTCACCACGGACAATAAGCCAAGCATTGTCTTTTTTAAACTGTGTATGTTGCTTTTCAGTCCAGATGTGTGGATGGCATCTGACACTCTCTGATTCCATTTCAATTTCTTCTGCCTCTGTTTCTTCTTCCTCTGTCTTCTCGCTCTGATTCTCCTCCCTCATTTTCTCCTCTTTCTGTTCCTTCTGTTTCTGTTTCTCTTCCCTCATTTTCTCCTCTCTCTGTTTCTTCTGTCTCTCCTCCCTCTGTTTCCTCTCTCAAAGTTTCTCTTAAAGGCCTATCTGTTTCTCCATCCATTTGCCTTCTCTCTTTTCCTCCCTTTTCTCTTTTAGTTGGTCTTGTTTCATCCTGTCCTTGCCCTATCTTCCTCCTCTCGCTCTCTCCTCCCTCTGTCTGTCCTCCTGCTGTTTCTCCTCGCCCTGCAACACTGTCTGTCTCTCCACCACTATCTGTAAAATAAAGTTTAAAATGGCTAAGAAACAATCATTGTGCCCTTCAATAGCCCTCTACACAAACGTTAATTGACCTTAGCCAACGCCTTACACACACCTCTCCAGTATATCGAGGAGGGCAAGGGGGAGGGATGACTTACACCTTGCCCACTTCAAATAGTAGGCTGTCAGAGTAAACTCTCTAAAGCTTTAGCATCACCCACTATTTATCTTACAATAGGCTACATGCTGAATTTGGTTTGTAATATTAAATGTCAAAAGTTACGTGAGTGACTAACAACTTCATGTGTCTACCAGAAACGTCATTTAGCCCATGCTGACAACGTGTTTTAGTCATGATCCATCAAACCAAAACGTCTGGGAATTGACCTAAAAAAACCGTGAAGTTTAGCATTCCTTTTGGACTCACTTTGACGAGACGTTTTGCTGGCATCGGCAGGAGGGGTACCGCTCCGACGCTTCAAAAATCTCCTGATATCCATTTAGCTATATCATCTCTCCACACTCGTAAACAGTGACAGTAATCGATCTCACAGCCTGCTGCTTCCTGCTGGATGCCGCAAGAGGGCGATCAGTCGTGCAGAAATTAATTGGAAGCCTCCGTAACCGTATCTACATAGAACAGGAGGCGTATAGGTGCGTAAAGTATATTTAGATGTGCGTAAACTCTGCTTGGAGGAGGTACATAAACTATATGTAGAGGTTCGTAAATGCTATTTCTGAAATTTGGGAGGTGCGTAAACGGCGTTTACGTGTGTTTACGCACCACTACATCCCTGCATGGCACAATATCAACACTAGATGACAAAAAGAGAAGGGGGGAATAGATAAACAAAGGAAAGCTATCTATTCAAAACCAGATACTAAAATTGAATAAGTTCAATGAATGAACTGTATCATGAGGAAAATATGAATCAAACAATATCATTACATTTTCATTCATTGATATGAAATCTCATACGCAATCATGTTGATTAATTATTCACGTTAAACTGTCAGAGCGCAGGCACTTATGGGTGGAATTGCAGGGGAGAGCGGGTGCGTCGCAAACTGGTGAAAGAAGCCAAGTCGTGAGATGAGAATCGAGGTCAGGTTCGTGCCAAAGGTCGGTCGATGTACGATCAGAATGTCAGAAGTAAACCGCAGTCTCAAAGTCAGTAAATATGTTTAATTCAACTGGTGCTGGGTGTTCCTGGGCTGGTGTGTTTTCAGCCAATGGTCCCAGGATGGCAGGTTTGAGACATGAAACATGCGTGAAAGACGGCAGTGTGGAGGTAGCTCTAGTCTGTACAAGACTTTGTTGACCTGGTGAAGAATTCTGAAAGGACCGATGTACCTGGCACTGAGTTTTCTGCAGATCCCTCGTCGATACCCACACTCCGTCCCATGGTGCGTCTACAGGATTTTCACCTCTGTGCTTCTCAGCATACTCTTTGTATTTGCTAGCCATGTGTTCCAGACGTTGGTGAACGCTCTCTCAAACTTGCTCACCCCTCTTGAACCAAGCATCGACTGCCAGGATGTGAGTAGGTGAGTAATCCCACAGGAACAGTGGTGGTTGGTACGCTATGACACATTGGAACGGCGTGAGCTGAGTGGCTGAGTGTGTAAGGGAGTTCTGCCCATATTCTGCCCATGGGAGGAACTGGGCCCAGGCCTTGGTGTTTTCTAGGCAGAACACCATCAAGAAGCATCCGATCTCCTGATTCGCATGTTCGACTTGTCCCTTAGACTGCAGGTGGTGTCCCAAGTTCAGACAAACCAACACTCCAAGCTTGTTCATCAAGCTAATCATGATGAAATTTTGGGTCCCTGGTCGCTCACAATATCCTCGGGAATCCTGTAGTACCTGAAGACATGGCTAAATATGAGCGCCGCTGTTTCCAGGGCTGTGCGGAGACCAGGCAAGGGAATGAGTTTCAGTGCTTTCGAGAATCTGTCTACGATTACCATGATGACCGTGTTTCCCTGAGATTTGGTTAGATCTGTGATGAAGTCAAGAGCAATGTGTGACCAAGGTCTCTGGGGTGTGGGTAATGGTATGAGTTTCCCAATGGGTGGAGCTCGGCGTACTTTAGCTTGAGCTCAGACAGAGCAGGAGGATATGAACAGATTTACCCCTATTAATTTGAGTAGCTCACTTGGAAAATATGGTATTAAACAAGTTTACCGGTGTTGCTCTTTATTGTGTATTCACAGAGGCGGGAGCTTGCAATTACTAACAGGAAATGGTGGTGTAGTGGTTAGCACTGTCGCCTCACAGCGAGAAGGTCCGGGTTCGAGCCCCGTGGCCGGCGAGGGCCTTTCTGTGTGGAGTTTGCA
>JAODOK010000012.1:77594741-77606500 GCA_027576575.1 Netuma bilineata
AGTCAGACAGAAGCAGATAGAGAGACAGACAGACAGAGAAAGAGAGAAACAGACAGACAGAGGCAGATAGAGAGAGAGAGACAGAGAAAGAGAGAAACAGTCAGACAGAAGCAGATAGAGAGACAGACAGACAGAGAAAGAGAGAAACAGACAGACAGAGGCAGATAGAGAGAGACAGACAGACAGAGAAAGAGAGAAACAGACAGACAGAGGCAGATAGAGAGAGAGACAGAGAAAGAGAGAAACAGACAGACAGATGCAGATAGAGAGAGACAGACAGACAGAGGCAGATAGAGAGAGACAGACAGACACAGACAGACAGAGGCAGATAGAGAGAGAGACAGAGAAAGAGAGAAACAGACAGACAGAGGCAGAGAGAGGAGAGACAGACAGACAGAGAAAGAGAGATACAGACAGACAGAGGCAGATAGAGAGACACAGACAGAGAAAGAGAGAAACAGACAGACAGAGGCAGATAGAGATACAGACAGACAGAGGCAGATAGAGAGAGAGACAGACAGAGGCAGATAGAGAGAGAGAGACAGACAGAGAAAGAGAGAAACAGACAGACAGAGGCAGAGAGAGAGCTTGAACCTAGTGATGATAACTATGGTGTAATTTTGGATCGTAATTGAGTTGCTTGAGAAGCAGAGAGCTGTCAATCAAGTGTGCTTGTTATATTAGACCACGCCCATGTGGACAGCCTCAGATGGGTGTGATCGGTGAGTTGAGCAGCTGTTTGAATGTTTTATTGTGGGTGGGTGTGGTTTTTATTTTACTCAGACTTTTGCGAGAGGTTTGATATCAGACCAGATCTGTAATTTCTCCATCCGGGAGTTTCCTGAAACAGAATGTGGATGTGATGATGGACGAGTCTGATTTGATGAAGGTGTTTGAGAAACTGAAAGTCTGCTGGGTTTTTCTGTTTTGCCCGCTGTAACATAAACAGTCGTCTGTGCTGCAGTGTGTGTTTCGTGCTGCAGGTGTTGAGTTGGTGTGTTGAGGAAATGCATTCCAGACATGTCGAGTAACTCACCACAAACAAGCTGCTGCAGCGCATCACACAAAAGTAACAATTACGACCACGCCCGAGGCGATCGCCTCCAACATAAACATGCTGTCAGTCAGTACGCGATAAATGCTAGCTTCCTCCGCCCCCTGAACGACGCGGCACTCACTGATCCAACGGCGGCTACAGAATTCCAGAGTGAGAACAAATAAGATAATTACAGAGTTATTATTCTGACAGAGGAGGAAACTCTTGCGCAACTTGGATGTTCTGCTGCAGGTCCTGGAGCCACAGGAAGGCTTTAACAGCTCCAAAAACACAAACAGGAAAAACACTAAAATGTTTATAAAAGGCGTTCACTTTTTGGCTAATGTCGCTAACAGACAGTGGAAGCAGATAGCCACCCATGTAGCATCATAGACGCTGCACATTTAAATCAACACACACGGCAAAACATTAAAAAATTAAATAAACACAATAAATGAAGGTTTCTGATCCACACACACACACACACACACACACACACACACACAGAAGTCTGTCGTTGAACGCCACGCCTAGGGCCTTCACACTTGGTGAAGGAGACTTAGAGATGTCCCCCAGAGAGATGCTGAAATCCAGGGGTGGAGAGGCTGGAGCAGGGATGTAGATCACGCAAGCAGAGATGAGAAAAAATTTACGGAAAATTTACGGATATTGCATATTCCCATGTGACTGTATTTAACGGAATGCTACGCAGCACCAAACATGCGAGATCAGATATGACGTTTAATTCACGAGGCGGTGAGTCCACTGTTGTGAAAAACCCAAGCTGAGACTTTCGCTAGTTAGCAACATGGCACGAGTCGAGCTGCATCCCATCTTTGTTGAGTCACTTCCTGTTTCTGAACATTTGTTTTGTTCAAGCAAAAGCTTTTTATAACTTTTTTGCTTTTCCAGTGGGACGCTGTATCTGCGGAGTTGGTACCAGTGGTTTCAGTTCTCCACAGTTTATTTTGGGCCAAAACTGTCATGTTCGTGTTGGGAAATGCCACCTGGTGAGACTCCGGGCTGCACTTCCCACGCACCCTGCTTACTGACTCTTAGCCACACCCACCTGTTTTCACCTTTTTTCACTTATTACACTCCTTATTTAAACCTTGCCTTCTGTTAGTTTGTCTTGCGTTTGTTTTTATGTTCCATGCTGATGCTCGTTCTGTTCTTCACCGTGACTGTTGCGTTTTCACGCCTGGGGATTTTTGCTGCTTTGACTTTCCTGTGTAAAAAAAATGGTTTCTGCAACTACATCTGTCTTCTCGACATGATAAAAATATGAAGTGGAAATGTCAGAATCCCGAGAGAGACAGACAGACAGACACAGAACAGAGAGAGACAGAACAGAGAGAGAGAACAGGAAGAGAGAGAGAACAGGCAGAATAGAGAGAGATTGAAAGTAGCGAAAAACACAGAAAAATACAGTAAACACCACAAACTCTGGCACTGTTGCTATGGGAAACCATAACCAAAATTAACTCCATTACATCAAGTGGGTATAAACACACACACACACACACACACACACACAGAGATTTGTTATTCCCGAGAAATGTAATGTTTGCGAAGTTAACCTGTTCATCAGAGAAATAAATGGAAAGGCTTATTGCGATGGGACATGATCAAGTTTGTGATTGGCTGATTGACTTAAGCTCCACCTCCACTGACACAGGTACGCCCATCATTTAGCAGATTGGAGCGGGGACAGATTAAAGAGAATAATTTGCATGTGCACTTTAATAAATTCCATGGCGATGAGTTCAGAGCCCACAGATGAAGCTTGACTCCGGCGGACTGAAGCCTGGTTTGGAGAACAGAACCGGCGGTTCGGATAAAACAAAGCCTCAGCTCAGGGGAAAGAAGCCTCTGGTTGGGTGACACAAGACTGTGGTACAGAACTGTAAGGTTGGGGAAAAAGAAGCCTCAAAAATGCTAAAAGCCTTCGCTTGAACAAAACAAATGTTCCGAAACAGGAAGAGGCTCGACAGAGACGGGATGGAGCTCAACTCGTGCCATGTCGCGAACTAGTGAGTGTCTCAGCTTGGGTTTTTCCCAACAGTGGACTCACCACCGCTATGTGAATTAAACGTCATATCCAATCTCACATGGTTCACACGTCCCGTGGAGGCTCGCGCTCCGGAACCTTCTGCACAGAGCGTTTTTTAACGTAGTTACTGCCAGTGGCCAGATTTGGTCTCCTAGTCAATGCCAAACCAGCTTCACTGGGAGACCAAATTTTAAACCAAGTTATGTCTTATCATTTGGTTCAATCAGTTGCAATTAATTAACCAAGTACCATGTAAGTATACATTTAACAAGGAAAACGAAGATCTATGTTATAAGATATACACACAAGATCATGTTGGTTAAGAAAAACAGAACTAAAATGTGGTGACTGAGACGGCTGATGTCAGAATCCGATGTCGTTACTGTGTAACCCTGAGTGTCTTTGCCCCTGTAACATTAGTGCTTGGTAATCGCTCTTGATAGCTGTGTAGTCACTGTAGTGTGTGTGTCTGTATGGTGATTGGTGAACCATTTGGCATCACAGAATGTGCCGCAGCGGTGCAGCCGCATGGACTCTGGGGCCTGTGACTGTATTGCCCAGACCAGTCGGTCTCCTAGTGGAAAATCCTTAAAAAATGCTCTGGCAGTAATGACAATGATTTAAAAATTGTCAATATTAATATCACACACACTCGGGGTAATAATCCCGGGGTGTACAGTGAGACTCCGAGGCCTTTTCACCAGAACACGCCCCTTCCGGGTAAAGGAACTGGAACACAACAGTTCTTAAACCCATCACTGTAGGGTTCATCATCACAATCCAGTGAACACATGCTGGATCTTTTTATTTATCTTTTTACATTTTTAAAATTGTACAAAGCAGCAAAATTACTAACAGTGTTCATGTTCACAAAGCAGAAGGTTTGTTTTATTATTTATTGGAAGTGTTCCTAAACATAAAAGGTACTTAAAGTACTCGAGGGTTTTATCTGCGAGCCGCACAGGAACCGCTTCAGCACCCAGTCACACACCTCCAGTCTTTACAAAGAGGATAAACACTGTACAATAAAATAAAAGCGGAGATAAAACAATTAATTTGAGACAAAAAATACAGGACTGAAATTTAATTTTTTTTTTTAGATTTCCAAACAACACACACTTCCTTTTGATTTCACTTCATTTAAATGAATTAAATGTATAAATCCAGTAAGAATCTTGAACGCAAGACACTTGTGCAGACTGTGTGTTTGGAAACGAGTGGATTTCCTGCTGCTTCCTGTGTCTGATTTTTATTTTCTAATTCCTGCACATATTGATGTTTCATTTTCAGAACAAAACAATATTGATTTTTGTTCAGTGAATAATTTAATTTTTACTGGTTTTGGAAATGACACTTTAACAGGAGAGATTTTACAATAACGATACTGCACTCTGTTCATCAGAATCTTACAGGGATTTGTGGAAAAACTGAGGACCGTGAGGGCCTGAATAATTTGCATTGTGTGTGTGTGTGTTTTATATCAGGAAATAAGATGTACGTTCATCCAGAATCACCGAATACAGGAGCGCACTGGATGAGGCAAGAGATTTCATTCAGTAAACTGAAACTGACCAACAACAAGGGCGCAAACAACAATAATACCCAGGTACACACACACACACACACACACACACACACACACACACACTTACCGAGGAATTTGTGGGGACTGAGTGTTTTCGTGTCTGGGTAAACCATGACATCTTTATCTGTTACAATTGCATTTAATCTCACTCAGGTCCTCAGAACACACACACACACACACACACACACACCTGGTTTGCGTGAAATTATGAGGACCGTAGTGTCACTGTAAGCACAGTAATGTGGCAGAATGACTACTGAGGTACAAAAATTTACCTTCACTCATTTTAAGCTCATGTTTTTATCTCAGATGCACACACACACACACACTCACACACTGGTACTGGTGTGCTTGTGGGGACCGGGTGTCTTTTATGGAGTCCTCATGTCTACATGCGTTTAAATCTTTAAACACACGAATTCACACACATCCTGGTGTTCATTACCTTGTGGGGACCGGGTGTGCTCATAAACAGAGTACACACATTCGTGTTCTAGTGGACTTCAGGGACAGGAGTGTCCTCATGAGCATGGCGAAACTACATGAACATCTCAGCTTTTAGTGAATTTGTAGTCACTGTCTTTTGTAAATGCAATACAAAAAAAAAAAAAACACAATGTGTACACAGACATCTTGGTGTTTGTGAAGTTGTGTGGACCGTGCCCTTGAAATCCCAAACACATACAGATCTGTGTCCATGACACACTCTTGAGTTTTGAATGCATGCACACAGTAAACAGTTAACAGGACCGTATGTTGATGACTTCTAGTTTGAATTCCTTCCTTTCGCTAGAGAAAGTTATAAATTGGTGAGAATTTGCACTGTAAGGTGGTGTGTGTGCGTATGATGGTAGGCTGAAGTGCAATAACAGCGACGTTGGGAATCTGATTGTATAAATATAGTGGTACAAGATGTTACATACTGTGGTTAAACGGTGTGTTGTGCAATATTGCAAGGTTCGGAAGTGTGTGTGTGTGTGTGTGTAGGACATCGAGCCCAGCACCTCCCTGGACAGTGATATGTGCTGTGAGAGTCATTGATGAGCCTGATGGCCTGCGGATAAAACCGTTCCTCAGCCGTGTGGCTCCTGTAGTGTCGATGTGATGGTCGGAGTGTAACCAGGCTGTGTTGGGGGTTGGGTTCTGTCCATGAGGATACTATGATGAGCAGGCTGCCTCTGCGATGGTTTGAGAAGGTTTAAGCAATTGCTGATGAGCTTTGTGGTCCTGAGCAGAGCAACTTCTAACTACATGAATACACTTGTGGGGACCTGAAGTTTGAGTGTCCTCATAAACCCTCGTAAACACAATAGGGCCACATGATGAGCCCTGAGGTAGTAACATTTCAGGTGTGTTCATTTTAGTCATATTTTACCCCCCACACACACACACACGTGGGTATAACTGACCTTGTGGGGACCAGGTGTCCTCATTAGCATAATAATATTGCCTGATGTACCTATGTACAGTGACTAGGTTATTGTTCACCACAGGGACTTTAATGCAGCGTTTGTAAAGCGGTAAATAAAGTCCTGACTTTGTCATGTAGCTCAAGCCGTTTTGAAAGAATATTTTTTTCTTGTGGTCGTGTCGTGATGCCCTCCCCCACCTCTCTAGTGTGAAATGGCCTTAAACAGTGTGAATTCGCTGCACAGTGGCCAAGGTTCAAATTTTCACTTTGTTTCTGCTCACAAGTCAACTTTACACACACACACACACACACATACAAAGTGTTAAACCACGATGCAACATGTGAGAAAACAGTGATGAAGCAACTTTAACACACACAAACGATCTTCATGCAGCGGATATCGTTTATCTTAAGGCAGATACACTTGTGTTCTAGAACCCTCTTTCTTTATCGCAAACACACTCTGCACTCGAATGCTTTCATCTCCAACATTCTAGAACCGTTCTTTCGTCTTCAATAAAGAGACCGTTCTCCAGCTTCACACACTTTTTTCCCCTTCCCCCTCCGTTCATGCACAGACGCTAATAAAGCCATGCGACTGCACTTTGTTAGCCAATCAGCACAGCTGTCGATGAGGGCGTAACAATAAGTTTAGCCAATAGGAGTGAAGGAAACGTGAGTTTAGCAGTGAGCTGTGCACCGGAGTCAACATGATTTATGGCGATTTTACCCCACAGAACTGGAAAGGATGAATTGTGCGCTAATAATGGCTGAAAACAATCGTATTGGTTTTGTGTACCGTATGTGTGCGCAGTTTATAAACATGCTGGTGTTAAATATATTAAAGTGCAACATTAAAGCCACGTGGACCACAGAGCTAAAGGTCACATGTTTATGGTCTCAGGGTCTGTGGTCTGGATTTAGGAGTGTGTGGGTGTGTGTTATCTGGAGCCTTAGCATATATGCTAATTAGCCATTTAGCTAGCAAGCTGTTAGCATCAATTGATGTTCTCGTTCCACATATCTGCTAATGAGAGAGAGAGAGAGAGAGAGAGGGGCGTGGCAAAAGTGCTGAAAAATAAATGTTTACTGGATAGTGTGTGTGTGTGTGTGTGTGTAAGAGTCTGCTGGTTGAAGAGACTTTATCACTTTTTTTTTCTGTTTTCTGACTTTGCATTGTGGTTTGACGCCTCTGTCTGCTGCCATTCTTGCAAAGACCGAACAATTTTCTGCAGTGTGTGTGTGTGTGTGTGCATGCATGTGCGCAAATGAAATGTAACAATACACCCAAATACAAAGCTAAATTCTAAGCTAAAATTGTAATTCTGTCTATGTTGATATGTTGAGAGTAAGTGTGTGTGTGTGTGTGTGTTCAGATGATTGTCCTGCAGTCTCTCCATAAGTATCAGCCGAGGCTGCACATCGTGGAGGTGAGCGAAGACGGGGTGGAGGACATGAGCGGCGAGTCCAAAACTCAAACCTTTACTTTCCCTGAAAACCAGTTCATTGCAGTCACCGCTTACCAGAACACAGATGTAAGACACACACACACACACACACACACACACACCAATCTTGCATCCTTCTGCTTTTCTGACCCTGTGTACCACCAGTAAAGTGATTATTTTTCTCCTGTCCAGATCACACAGTTAAAGATCGACCACAACCCATTCGCTAAAGGCTTCAGAGATAACTATGACTCGTAAGTGTCACACACACACAGCATCCTGTTCAGAGAGACAGGTGGAGGGGTGATGGGTTCATGCATAGATTAGTGATTTTGATGGACAGCTCGATGGATAAAGCAAATAAATGTTAGATTGAGAAACGGGTGGAGTCAAACAGGGAAGTCGGACTGGATGAGTGTACCGTACAGACAGACAGGAGGGACGGCATGTAGACACAACCGTCCGCTCTTTATAATGTCCTGTAGAAGCCTGAAGGGTTCCTCAGCTGTTCCTCTCGAACACAGTGTTTCCCTGTCCAGAACCCTAAAAATAAAGTGAAGAACCCTTTTTCATAAAGTGTGTGTACCGTATGGATTGGGGTCGTGTGCAGTTCAGACTCCACGTTGTTATTGTTCATTATTTTCTTGTTCAGATCTAGAACCTGTAAGGAGTTTAATATCTAACTTCTTGGTCCTTGGTACACTCTGAGAAAAAGCGTTCAAGTGCTCTTCTAAGGGTTTTTGGTTTCCTCCTAAAAGCTTTTTCTTTACTTGGAACCATTTTTATTCTACTTTGGATTCTGAGTGGAAACTTTAAAGATTACTCAGAAGGATAACTGAAGAACCTTGAAGGTTCTGAGTTCTTTCTGATAAATAATTGAGAAGTGAAAAGTCTTTAGGATTTAGACTTTCTCTCTCGCTCTCTCTCCAGGATGTACACGGCTCCAGAGAGTGACCGTTTGACCCCGTCCCCCACCGACTCTCCTCGTTCACACCAGATCGTCCCGGGAGCTCGTTACGCCATGCAGCCCTTCTTTCAGGAACAGTTTGTGAATAATCTCCCGCAGAATCACCGTTTGTATGGTGGAGAACGTGCCGTGCCGCAGACCAATGGCCTCCTGTCTCCTCAGAGTGACGACTCGTCCATCTCCGCATCCTCCTCCTCCTCTGCCGCACAGCGGTGGTTCGTCACACCCGTCCAGCAGAACGAGGCCGATTACTCGGTCCTTCCATACGGCATTAAACCTCTTCCACTTCAGAGCCCACACTCATTTGGTTATTACCCAGATTCCTCTGCTTTTGCCTCAATCTCAGCTGGCTGGAGTGGCGGGAGAAGTTCCTACCAAAGGAAAATGGCTGCCGGTCTGCCTTGGTCTCCTCGTCCGAGTCCGCCTTCCTTCTCTTTTCCTGAAGATCCTCTCACCACAACGACGACGATAACGACGAGCACTAAAGATAAACTGCAGGATGAAGGGACGGCAATTACAGCAGGCGTCGGTGGAGTCTGGGGTCTGGAAACGGCCTCAAATTTGAAGCCGCTGGACAAATTCGATGCGCCCTACGCCATGGTGTGTAAAAGACGACGCCTCTCTTCCGGTGCTGATGCCTCACCGACCATAAAGTGTGAGGATGTGACGAGTGAAGAGTACGGAAAAGAGCAGCCCAAAAGCTACTACGCCTTTTACACCAGCCCTTAACTTCATCTCTCTCTCTCTCTCTCTCTCTCTCTCTCTCGTCATTCCCCTTGCTCTACTACTTTAAAATGCTTTTAAAATCTTTTTTTTATTATTATTTTTTTATTTTTAATTTTAACTGCAGGTGCCAAAGCTCTGTGCTTCTTATTGTGATCCTGATTTTCATTTGACATTTTGTGAAAGATGGGGATTGACTTTTTTTCCTTTTCTCTTTTTAAATCTGTTTTTTTTTATTTTCTATTTCAAACATAGATATATATTATATATAAAATCAATGTGCTGTTTTCGCCCCCTTGCCCTCTCCCCTTTAATTTAAGATCCTTTGGTTGTACAGTATTTGTGCACTTTAGATTGTGACGTATCTTGTATAAATTGTCTACATGGCACTGGTATGAGGTGTGTAATAAAATGTGCTTTTCATAAAGTTCTTCATGTCCTTCTTGGTTTCTTTTGTTTTCAACACACTCAGAAATTAAATGCCAGGAAAAGCAAAATATTAATACAGCCACAGGGATTTACTTTATCTTATTACCCAGAATGTTTTTTTTTTAAATTTTTATTTTCACTTCATTCTTCACAGCTTCTTTCTTTCTTTAAATACATTTTTAATCAATTACTCATTGCATTAAGATTTTTCTCAGGGTTCGAGTCTTTTCCCTTTTTCAGTTCTGAATGAAATGAATCCTGTTTAATGTGAACCAGCTCTGCTTTTCATCCTGTTTTATTATTTGTCCAAACATTAATGATGAATACGTTCATGATCTTCAGTGTGATGCGTTGATCATTTCTAAATCATGATTTAATTATAAAACCCTAATTCTTATTCTCTCTGAAAGAAAATTAATTCATGCTGTTTAATAGACTGATCAGCTGCAGGGATTCGACCTGGACTTGTGTAAAAATTAAGTAAATGAACGCCATTTTTTCGGTATTTATATTTATATATATCTTAAAGCTCGGATCATTCGGATAAGAAATGTCAGAGGTGTGGGTTTTTTTTCCTTTAAAAGAACCCATTCGTCTTGTATTTAATAATAATATTAATCTGCTGCCTGTTAATTGATAGATTTATTTCATTATTTTAATTCAGAGACTCGAACATCCACCGTCTCACTGAGATCCTTCTCTGGAATCCAGACTACATGAGGAAATGAAATGAGTCAGGGTGCGTCAACTGAACTTCACATTTCTTTTCTTCTGGATTTATTTTCCTCATTAATTATTTCACAAGACAGAAAAAAAAGCTTCTCACAGATTGTGTAGATAAATACGTACATAAAACCATATAAACACACACTATCACAGGGAAACATTTAATTATTATGTGAGTATATTATATTTCTGAGCACTGCTGGACAGATTAAACCCAGCTCACTGTGTTTAAGGGGCTCTGAACTCATCCCCTGCGTTTCTCTGGGAGCCAATAATGAGCCCCTGCTGTATTTCCACATTTAAAGGTTCATTATCAGATAAACAGCTTCACACACTCTGGGTCTCGACTTCAGTCCTAATGAGACTCTTCAGAAAACACACAGGTGCGCAACTTTACAGGCAAACAAACAAACAAACAAACAAACAAATATTCAACAACACCATCTTAAATAATTTCTTCTTCTTTCCTCGTTTGTAGTAAAACATTTTTTTTTGTTTCCTCCAAAATTATTTCAGCCCATATTTTTATTTTATGTTATTTTATTTCAGACAAAGGACCACCTTGAAAAGCCTCCGACCAACACTGGAGATAACCTTTAAAAGTAAAGTAGACCAGTTTACGCTTTTTAATCTCATAAAGAACATACTGAATTACACCAAACACCTAATTTAAACACTTTTAAACATTTATACTTTAACCATTAAAGGATTTTTCACTCTTGAACAGTGGCTGAAAAACACTAGCAGGTGGATCTAGATACATCCTATTATTATTATTATTATTATTATTATTATTATTATTATTATTATTATTATTATTAATCCCTGCGCTGTTCACTAGTTACCATTTACCATTTTCTAACATATTAATACAGTTGTTTATGAAATGTTCCCAAAATATCAAAAACTTCCTGTCAGGCATTAGCATAGCGTGCTAACATGCAGAAAGGCCTTCTCCTGCTTGGTGCGCCTTCTGACAGACTAAACTGTCGTTATATATATATATATATATTTTTTTTACAATGAAATAAAGACAGACAAGTCATTTCACCACATTTATTTCTGGAGTTATTGGGGTTTTATATATAATTCAGACGGCTGGGCTCAGTGAAAGGTTGAAGACTGATTTGTAGATCAGTGCAGGAAGATCAGACATTTCAGAAGATGATCAAGAGCTGGTGAAGATCTGACCAGCCTGAGGGGGAATGGAACATTATATTTAAACAGCACAGTAAAGATCGTCAAGTCAGGTTTATTTGTATCGCGCTTTTAACAATAAGCATCGTCGCAAAGCAGCTTTACAGAATTTGAACGACTTTAAACATGAGCTAATTTTATCCCTAATCTATCCCCAATGAGCAAGCCTGTGGCGACGGTGGCA
>JAODOK010000012.1:78238359-78248500 GCA_027576575.1 Netuma bilineata
AAGAAACCTTTATTCGTCACAAGTGAAATTCATCCTCTGCATTTAACCCATCTGAAGCAGTGAACACATGCTCAGAGAGTGGGCAGCCACATCAGCGCCCAGGGAGCAGTCAGGGATCCGGTGCCTTGCTCAAGGGCACCTCAGCTCAAGGCCGCCCTATGTTAACCTAACATATATAGGTATAGGTCGTAAGTCGACGACTACCTGTACTGCCTTCAGTGCGGGATCATTCCAACCACTAGCGGCCATCAGTATTCTAAATTCCAAGGCATACTCTGCCATGCTTTTGGAACCCTGTGATATGGTGAGTAAACTTTCACCTATTTCAATCTCCTCGGGTTCATAATCAAAAACCCTTTTGAACAAAGTGAGGAATTGTTCATAAGATTTAGTTGGCTCACCACCCTCATTCCAAACTACACTGGCCCACCATAGCGCTTTTCCCATGAGGAAGGTGAGGAATTTGGCAATCTTGTGCTAGTCCGATAAGCTAGGTAGAGCCATGAAATACATGGAGCATTGGAGAAGGAAGCCCTTACAGGTGAGCGGATCTCCGGCGAACTTCTCCAGAGCCGGCAGTTGTAGCATTGGGCTCAAAGCTGACTCAGGACGTGTCATGAGGGCCTGCAACATCACAGTTGCTAGCTGGGACATTTTGGTGTTGAGGTTGGCTAGCATCTGCTGATGCTCTCCCAATAAGCATCCTTGGGCATTGAGAGCAGTTTGCTGTGCTTCTTCTGCTACATCCACTGCGGCGAAGTATCCTGTCACGGTGCAGGCACTTACGGATGTAAACTCAGAAGAGCATCGTAGAGAAGATGGTGACATAGCTGAAACGTGAGACGAGAATCAGAGTCGTAGAACAAGTGAGGGTCGGGCGATTGGCAAACAATGTTATAGGGAAGAGAAAAATTTTAGTAAATGAAGAACAGGGAAACCAGAGTCAGAAGAATGACAGTCAGTCAGAGAACAACATGGCTCAGTATGTACTATGGAAGGCAGAATGATATGTCACAATGAGGTGAAGAGAGTGAGAGGTTTATATAGGCAGGAGGACTAATTGGAGTAATGATTGGCAGCTGAGTCAGTAGTCAGGAGCCAGAGGTCGCTGTGAATTGTGGGAGGTGTAGTCCAAGGTGTCCATGTTTGTAGTTTGGACAGGTTCAACGAGTTTACTGACACTGGAGAACACTTTGCAGAGTCATTCGACTCTCCCATTGTCGATGCAACATCTCAGCAAAACATTAACACTATTACACACTTATTAAATATTATAGTAATGAAACAACTCACTGAAAATATACCAAAGTTGAAGTCCTATGTCAGTTAATTTCAATTCGTATAATAAAAATAGAAAAAAGATTAAGAGAATTACAATCAAATCAAAATGGCTAGTTTATGATTATATAAAATATATTTTAAAAAACAGCATATTTATTATAAATCAATCAAGTGGCACAACATTAGCTAAATTTAACTTGCAGACATGCTCTCAAGCTAAGCATAGCCAACATACATATTATAGAATATTAAAAGCATTAGCTAAGAACCTAAGTCAAGTACAGTATTATTGTCTGGTCAGTGCTACTATAATTTTGGAGCAGTTCAAGGGTAAAATTTACAACCCCAAATCAGAAAAGGTGGGAAGGTATGGAAAATACAAATAAAAAAAAAAGTCAAGTCAATTTATTTCTATAGCACTTTTAACTCTAGACATTATAGCAAAGCAGCTTTACATAAAAATAAAGATTTTAAACATATGATCTAATAAATTTATCCCTAATGAGGCAACAGTGGCAAGGAAAAACTCCTTGAGATGACATGAGAAAGAAACCTTCAGAGGAACCAAACTCAAAAGGGAACCCATCCTCATTTGGGTGGTCACCGATAGCATGATTATAAATAACTCACTTCTGTAAGTGTGTCCTATATGGTCAAAAAGGGCAATTGTGCAACTATTAAAGTTTTAATGTGAAGTACATTTTGTTGAAGTTATCAACTGTTGCTTGATGGTGACTTGAGTGCAAGACTGTTCATGACAAATGCAGTCCTAAAGTTATCATGGCATTTGTAATCCTAAGCCATCATAGCAAAACTGTAAGTGTCCAGAGCCATCTTCTAAGTGTATCTTTAGACTGTCCATATGGGGCCATCTGCCACAGGAGCGATGTGATAAGACTCCAGCCAGAAGTAGGGCTATCAGGGTGGATCAGGGGCTGTACATATAGGGTCATCCTTGTAGGAGCGAACTGATGAGACCTCCAGCCAGAAGTTATGGCATCAGGATGGATTAGGCAGGTCCAGGAAGCAGGAGAGGTTAGCACCACTGGTATCTCAGGAGTGACGTGTAATGAGAGGGAGAGAGAAAACAGGTTATGTATGCCTGTTGTCACCTAATGGTTAATAACAGTGTACATTGTGCACTGAGCACAAGCAGGGACTCTGGCAAGACTAACTATGATACCATAACTAAAAGGGAGAGCTAGAAGGTAATCCAGACATGAGGGAGCCCTGGGACATAAAGTGGCCAACCACTCCACCCTCAACAAACCTGAGTAAACAGAACCATCAGGTACACATGTAGATAGTGCATCTAGCTGGAAAAAAGTACCACTCAAACGCAACTACCTTAACCACTTGGAACCACACCTTAAAAAATCACCAATGTGCACTCTCAGCAGAACAAATAAATACACTTCATAGAATCAACAGGTTCACTTGGCAGAAGCAATGGGTTCACTGACCCAAACCAGCTGAACCTGCAGGCACACTTGGCAGAACTAATGGGTACATATAGCAGAACCAAGAGCTACCATATATAAACACCTATCTGAGCAAGAGCTACTACACACGTTAGTCCATTATTTCCCACTCTGAGAATAATATGAGCTTCCTTTGAGGATTTCACTGCCTCAGTGTGTTTCTCTGAGCAAGTACACAAGCATGTAAAACTTAATTATGATATCTTACCTGAATTTTTGTTTCCCATTTTACCTGTAGTTGCAGGCAGGCGAGTCGTTAAGGAGCTCCAGTATCAGCAGCGCTGCTGCGGATCTTCTGCAAGCCCGACAACAAGTCCTGCTTTATCAACAACAGGTGGATGAGAAAGATGCAATGGTCAAGTGTCTCCATATGCAGCTAGAGAAGATTGATGGAAAGCTCAAAGGTCTCCAAGAGCAGTTAGAGGACAGAAATGGAAATGTCAGTAGTCTCCAGATGCAGCTAGAGGATAAGAACAGAAAGATCAAAGGTCTCCAGGAGCAGACAGAGGTGATGGATGGAAAGGTCAAATGTCTTCAGGAGCAGTTACAGGAGAGTGAGGCTAAGGTCAGTGGCTTCCAGGAGCAGACGTCACAGATGATGCAGATCCAGCAAAGGATGTCCAAACTTGAGATGGTGGGTGGAGTCTAACATCTTTAACCATCCAAGTTGGTAGTCTTCAGTTTCATCTAATTCTGCCCGAGTCTTGATTGAGTTGCGCTTGAGTTTACATTTTTCATTATTTGGTTTACTCCATGGATTTACTGCATGATTCATCATTTTGGAAGTGCTCTGAACATTCGATTATGGACTGTTCCAGGTCAGCTAAATCTGAAATACAGTACCAATCAAAAGTTTGTACACCCCTACGTATTCATAGGTTTTAATTAACAGGTGTGCCTTGTTGCAAGTTAATCAGTGTATTTATTTTTTTGCCTTCTTGATGCGTCTGAAACTATCAAACAGTAAATAGCCCTGTTCCACAGCTGTAATCCATATTATGTCAAGAACTAAGAGAAACAACATCCAGTGTTTTTTTTATTTTTTATTAATTAATAAAAATAAAGAAAACCATTTAATTAGAACGTGTGTCCAACTTTTTTTTTTTTTTTACTGGTGCTCTATAATACTAATTTTTCCTCTGTGTTAATAGGTCTCAAGGACTACGGAAGAATCTTTTACCCAGAGACTTCAAGAGAAGGACTTGCGGATTGAGGAACAGGAAAGGCTAATACTAGAACATCAACAAACATTATCCCAGCTCAGAGACAATCTTCAAGAGTCTGAGAAGCGTTTCATTAATGTTAGTGAACAGCTGGAGGCAAAGGTCCGTGACCTAGAGGGCTGTGAAGCTGAACTCCAGGCTTCCAAGGAAAAAGAGCGACTTTCATCAGCTGAAATCTTGCAACTGATGGGCACTGTGGAAGCCCTTCAAAAACGCTGCCATCAGGGCAGCCAATCAGAAGGCGAGGTTCTCCAGAGGGCAGAGCAAGATGCTACACGACGGCTGGACCACCTAAGGGCAGAACTGGATGAGATGTATGGACAGCAGATTGTTCAAATGAAAAAGGAGCTCCTTGCTCGGCATACAGAAGAGACGGCAAATATCCTCAATCAGCACTCCACGGAACTGAAAAATGTCTTGAACCAGCATCACATTGAAATTGAACAATTAACATCTCAGTTGACTCAAAGCACAGGAGAGGTCAATGCCCTGAACGTCAGGGTGATTGAGCTCCAGCAACGGCTGCAGGAGATGCAGGTCCTGCGAGAAAAAGCCGAACATGATCTCATACAAACATCTGAGGAAAAGATATTGCTGAAAAACCAGGTGCAGCAGCTCATTGAGGACTTGCGCTTGAAGGATCAGGAGAAGAGCCAAACAGAGGTGCATCTCCAGCTTCATGCTATGATAACTGACCTTCAGGCTCAGCTAGCATCTGTTCAGGAAGCCTCAAGTGAGCTGGAGGCCAAGCATGACTCTGAGATTACCAACTACCAGATCAAACTAGAGATGCTGGAAAGGGAGAAGGATGCAGTACTTGATCGCATGGCTGAGTCACAGGAAGCTGAGCTTGAACGCCTCCGCACGCAGCTGCTGTTCAGCCATGAGGAAGAACTTTCTCGGCTTCGTGAGGACCTTCAGCACGAGAGCCAGATGAATGTAGAGAACCTGCGGGATGAGCTCAACCAACGACACGAGGAGACTGTCCAACAGCTCCGCAATGTGCATGAGGAACGGATGAGGGTGGCTGAGGATGAGAGGTCAATTTTGGCAGTAGAAAGAACCTCACTGTTGCAGGAGATTGTCACACTGAAAAATGACCTGAGACAAACACTGGAGAAATCTCGCGTGGAGGAGCTGGTCTCACAACTGAAGGACCTGCAGGCAGAGATTCAGGAGCTAAGACTGAGACAAAGTGAAAAGGTTGAAACTGATGAGGTACTGCGCAAAAATGAACTGACAAGGGAGTCCGAAGAGAGTTGTGAGGGAATGGAATCTGAAAATAAACTTCTGAGAGAAACAAATGCATCCCTGGCAGAAGAACTGAAGTGTCTTGAGGAGGATCACAAGACGCTGATAAAGAAAATGGACACTCAGATTTCAGAGAACAAGCAACTGAATGAGATGGCTGAAGAGCTAAGAGCTGAAATTGAGAGGCAGAAAAGCACATTCTCATTTGCAGAAAAGAACTTTGAGGTGAACTACCAGGAGCTGAGAGCAGAGCTGGAAGAAAGACTTCGGGAACAAGCGATGCAGTATGAAACAAAACTTCAGGGCCTTGAAACACGGCTTCAGAATCTAAAGTCTGAAATGGAGCATGGATCCATCCAGAGTATGAAAGAGGAGGATGAAGAACCAGATGGAGGCGCATTAGTGGAAAAAGACTCAACAGAGCTGATGGAGAAGCTCCAAAGTGTGGAACTGGAGAAGGTGGAGCTAGTGAAACAGGTGAAGCAGAAAGAGTCTGAGATAATGGAGATGAAACTGGAAAGTATAAAGCTGGGGGACCAGATTAAAACAATGGAAATGGAGTTTAGTAGAATAGAGCAGGAGAAGACCGAGTTATTGGAGCAGTTGGAACAAAAAGAAGCAAAGGTCAAGATGGTGGAGCTAAAGACAGCAGGGCTTCTTGAACAGTTGGAGCAGAATGAGGTGGAGCAAAAGAAGTTGGAACTAGAAAGAGCAAGGTTGGAAGAACAGACTGAATTGAAAGATCTGGAGATAAAGAGGGTGGAGCTTGAGAAGGTGGGGCTGGTGCAGCAGGTTGACCAGAAGGAGACCGAGCTACAGCAGAAGGAGGCAGAACTTGAAAGGATGAAGCTGGAGAAGGCAGAGTTGGTGGAACAAGTGGACCAGAAAGCAGTACTGCTACACCAAAAGGAGGCAGAGCTCCAGGAGATCAAGCTGGAGAAGGCAGAGCTTGTGCAACAGGTAGATCAGAAAAAGGTAGTTCTACAGCAAAAGGAGGCAGAGCTGCAGAGAATGAAGCTGGAGAAGGTGGAGATAATGCAACAGGTGACCCAGAAAGAGGTAGTGTTACAGAATGTGACCGAACAGGAGGTATTAGTGCAACTGGTGGGACAGAAAGAGGTAGTGCAACAGCAAAAGGAGGCAGAGCTGCAGAGGATGAAGCTGGGGAAGGCGGAGCTCTCAAAGCAGGTTCAAGTAAAGAAGATTGGTCCTAAGGTAGCCAGGAAGGCAAGACAAAAGGCTAGCAGGGTCAAAGGTTTAGATACAAAACCTGACCCTGAGAAACAGAGTCGGCTTAAGATTCAAGTTACTGAGGAGGAGTTTCAAGAAGAGGAAGTGTCTAAAACTGAGCAGCTCTTGGCTCTGCCCCTTTCCCAAGCTGCTGTGGAGGAGGAGAGCGTGAGAGAGACGGATGTCTGTGTTGTGCATCATAATGATGGCGTGAGGCAGAAAACACATGCTCGTACTAAGATCGTTGCTGCTGCAGCGAGAGACACTCTCATACACGCTGACACACACACTCCAACGCACACTCAGCCTGCTGCTGCAGCAACGCACACAGACCGAGAGAACAAGCGGGAGATCGACTCTGAGAAACAGGTGAGTGAGTTTCACTGGGTATACTGTGTGTGTGTGTGTGTGTATATACGTGTGTGTTGGGCATTTCAATTAGCCTTTAGTTGCTGTTGAATTGTTGCATGCAACAGTTGAATTGTGTCTGTATTGCATTGTGCTTTTCCATTTTGTTTTGTTTTTTTTCCTAGCTTTTGTTCCCCCCCCTCTCTCTGCTTTTTTTTAAACTCTTCCTTTTTCTCCAAGGTTTTATAGTGTTTGTGTTCTTGGTGGTGTATTAAAGGAGCTGGTTCTGATCAGAGTGAGAACTGAATATGTAAATCATGTAAAGAGAAAGACAGTGTGTTCAAAAAGAGAGCTCATTAATATAGAGATCAAGAGACATCCAGAAAAAAAGGCTAGAATAGAGAGACAGAGAGAGGACAGAGAAACCGTGAAAAGGAGGGAGAACACAGCACACAAGAGGTGAGAGTCCATACAGATAAGAGTGGAGGAGGTAGAGGACATTATGGAGGAAAATGATGAATAAGAGGTGAAGGTGTAAGTGAAAAAGCAAACAGGAAAAATCTAGCAATAATGCAGACGACAGGGCTTGAAACGAATACCCAAATATCTGTCAGATACTTGGTTCTGCTGTTTTACTAACCACTTTGGCCAGTAATCTTCCCTTTCTTAGGACATGAATGAATACTATAAGTTGTGTCCCATATCAGAGTATGTCAAAATAAGCTGAGAAAAAGTGAAGTACTCTCTAGAATGATAGAATGTCACTTGGGATTATCCATAGTTTGTTTGGTATCTGTAGTGTTGCTTGTGGAAATGTTTCTCTGTCCATCATATAGAATAACATTCCATAACTAAATGTACAGATATGAAAGACTACAATAGAAGGACGCTTTAAAATATCTGTTTATAACTCCATCATCATTGATTTATTTGCTTTGATAGGCTGATGAATGAACTAGTTAATGACCATCTCGCCTCCAGACTGACTTGCCTCAGGATTAGTCTCAGCCTTGTGGCTGTTGATGACTGACTTGCCACAGGACTGAAGACTGACCTGCCTTGTGACTGACTCCTGACTCGCTTCAAACTAATGACGGACTTACCTTGGAACCGATAAACAAAATGCCATGAGACTAATGGCTGACTGTCTTCAGGACCGACAACTAACTCACCCCATGACTGACTGCCCACTCGCCTTGTGTAGGATGACTTGCCTTGAGACTGATGCCTGACACTTCTCAAGACTCATCTTAGCTTTGTGTATGTGTGTGAGACAGGTGGAGAGCCAGTATGAAGAAACGGACTTGGTCCCCAGAGTGACACAGACAGACAGCATGGAAGGCTTTGAACATGTGAGTGCTCATTCACAAATCTCAAACTTTAACAGCTCTCATCTTTACTGGGTAGTTAGTGAATTAGCAAATGTTCATTTCTTTCTCTTTCTCAGGAGGAATGCAGGCTGCAATTGGAGGCTCAGCGTATCAGCCTCTCTCAGATTCACGCTGCTCAGTTAGAGCTGCTGAAAGAGAGACTGCCTGAGTGGGAGGAGCCTGGGAAACAAGGCGGGGCTAAAGGTATCTGTATGTAGGTCACAGTGAATCAGTGATTACAGATTTTTAGGGAGTGGAACTGACATCTTAAAACCTACAATTGAGTATGAGCAGAGTGTTAGGTGAAATTGTAACTCCAGATAAAATAGGTGGAGCTATGACATGATGATACAGGTGAGTAAGGGGGAGGGGTAAGGTGATGCAGGTGAGTAGGGGCCACGGCTGAGATGAGGATGCAGGTGAGTAGGGGCAGGGGTGAGGTGATGATACAGGTGTTTAAGGGGCAGGGGTGAGGTGAAGATACAGGTGTGCAAGGGGTAGTGGTAAGGAGGTGATACAGGTGAGTAAGGGGCAGGGATGAGGTGAAGACATAGGTGAGTAAAGGGCAGGGGTGAGGTGAAGATACAGGTGAGTAAGGGGCAGGGGTGAGGTGAAGATACAGGTGTGCAAGGGGCAGTGGGAAGGAGGTGATCCAGGTGAGTAGGGGGCAGGGGTGAGGTGAAGATACAGGTGTGCAAGGGGCAGTGGTAAGGAGGTGATCCAGGTGAGTAGGGGGCAGGTGTGAGGTGATACAGGTGTGTCATGGGCACGGGTGAGATGATACAGGTGTGGCAGGGGTGAGGTGATACAGATGAGTAAGGGGCAGGGGTGAGGTGAAGATACAGGTGAGTAAGGGGCAGGGGTGAGGTGAAGATACAGGTGTGCAAGGGGCAGTGCTAAGGAGGTGATCCAGGTGAGTAGGGGGCAGGTGTGAGGTGAAGATACAGGTGAGTAAGGGGCAGGGATGAGGTGAAGATACAGGTGTGCAAGGGGCAGTGGTAAAGAGGTAATCCAGGTGAGTAAGGGGCAGGGGTGAGGTGAAGATACAGGTGAGTAAGGGGCAGGGGTGAGGTGAAGATACATGTATGTCAGGGGCAGGGGTGAGGTGAAGATAGAGGTGAGTCGAGGGCAGGGGTGAGGTGATACAGGTGTGTCATGGGCACGGGTGAGGTGATACAGGTGTGGCAGGGGTGAGGTGATACAGATGAGTAAGGGGCAGGGGTGAGATGAAGCTATCGGTGAGTAAGGGGCAGGGGTGAGGTGGTTATACAGGTGAGTCAGGGGCAGGGGTAAGGTGAAGACATAGGTGAGTAAGGGGCAGGGATGAGGTGATGCAGGTGTGGTGGGGTGAGGTGATACAGATGAGTAAAGGGCAGGGGTGAGGTGGTGATACAGGTGTGTATGGGGCAGGGGTGAGGTGGTGATTACAGGTGAGTAAGGGCAGGGGTGAGGTGAAGATATAGGTGTATATAGGTGAGTAAGGGGCAGGGGTGAGGTGGTGATACAGGTGTGTAAGGGGGCAGAGGTGAGGTGAAGATACAGGTGAGTAAGGGGCAGGGGTGAGGTGAAGATATAGGTGTATATAGGTGAGTAAGGGGCAGGGGTGAGGTGAAGATACAGGTGAGCCAAGGGCAGGAGTGAGGTGGTGATACAGGTGTGTAAGGGGCAGCGGTGAGGTGATGCAGGTGAGTAAGGGGCAGGGGTGAGGTGATGCAGGTGAGTAAGGGGCAGGGGTGAGGTGGTGATACAGGTGAGTAAGGGGCAGGAGTGAGGTGGTGATACAGGTGAGTAAGGGGCAGGAGTGAGGTGATGCAGGTGAGTAAATGGCAGGGGTGAGGTGGTGATACAGGTGAGTAAGGGGCAGGGGTGAGGTGGTGATACAGGTGAGTAAGGGGCAGGGGTGAGGTGATGCAGGTGAGTAAGGGGCAGGGGTGAGGTGGTGATACAGGTGAGTAAG
>JAODOK010000013.1:336106-349119 GCA_027576575.1 Netuma bilineata
TTCAAGCAAGTCCAGTTGCCTTCTTTAGCACCTACAGTTTATGATGACCTGGATGACTGAGAACCTTCACAGACATAGACATAGAGCCATGACTAAGAGTAGTTCTGGACAGTTCTGGTGCCTGGCCTGAGACCACGGCTGGATTTTGAGCCTCAACTGTGATTAGGGCTGAGGTTGCAGCTTTGACCAAGATTATGTCCAGAGCTGGAGACTTGATTGAATCTATATATGAGAATGGAGCCTTAACTAAAGCCTGGAACCCTGACTGAGATTACAGCCAGGGCTGGAGCTTTGACTAAAACTGATGCAGTTGGAGTCTGGACTGTGACCAAAGCCAAGGTTGGAGCCTTATCAGAGATTAAAGTCAAGGCTGTACCCTTGACAGGGGGCCGGAGCCTTGACAGAGATTAGATATGGGTATGGAGCCTTGACCGAGGAGTCTTAGGCAGGGGCTGGACCCTTAACAGAGACCAAGCATTGCTGAGGCTACGGTTGAGGCAGGAGCTTGACGGAGACCATGTCAATGGCTGAACCCTTGATCAGGAGTAAGGTCAGGGCTAGAGACTTGACCAAGATATTGTTTAAACCTGGCGCTCTGACAGACCAAGGTTTAGGCAGGAGTCTGACCCGGACTACGTCTGAAGCTGGAGCCTTGACACAGACTAAGAGTGGGGAAGGAGCCTTGTCAGAGTTTGGGATGGTTCTAGTGTTTAATCTGAGGCTGAGGCTAAAGTCTTGACTTAACTGGCTGGTGCCACAGTGGTGACTGGTCAGGTAGTCCTTGTGGCAGATGACATGGGCTTGGGCCACTGGGAGGTGAGGACTGTGGAGTTGCTGGGATGCAACATGTAGTTTACAAAAACAAAGTAAGAATAACTGCTTGTAACACAGCAGCACTTGCTGTTAAAATTATATAACCTTTATAAGAGGGTGGGACTTCTATGGTGGGAACTGAGGTAGGCAGATGTGGTCTTCCACTCAGACCAGTTCAGCCAGGGGCATGGATTCAGCAGCAGAGTTTATAGGTGCTAGGATTCCAAAAATAACAGACAATAAAGTATTTTTGGCACCTGCTTATCAGCAGAGAAAGGGATTCAAATGCCAGTGCAGTGGATATGCCTTCCATACAGTTAACTTTAGCCAGGGCTATAATCTCGTCCAGAGCTGCAGCTTTGACAATCCCCTGGCAGTAGACCATTTGCTGAGGAGCCAGGCCTGACTAATGTCTATAAAATTTGCATTTCTGTCTTTTGGCAGATGCCCTATGTCCAGAGGGGCATCTGCCAAATACAAAAACACCATTACAGAGACTAGTACAGTCTGAAAAACACAAGACAAGGAATGTTTCAACAAAAACATTTGTAAAGCTCGTAACACCAGGTCTATTGTGAAGATAAATGCAGGTGTTACACATAAGAACTAAATATTTTTTTTTTGTAATCATAGTTCTTACCTACTTTTGTAAGGTCAAGGCTTAATGGTTAATGGTATGTGCTCTCTTCTTCTCTGTTTTTCTTAGTACGCATCTCACAGTGACTCATCCCTGGCCACAGGCAGTTCGGAGGGAAGTCTGCAAACCACCATGGAGGAAGGGCTTAGCTTCAGTGTCTCATCTTCCCAGGAACCCAACAAAGAACTTTCCACAGAGACACTGAGACCAGCCTTTGACCTCCATGCTAGTAGAGGGGTCCAGAGCAGCTGCCAGGGTTCCACAGACCCCTTACATGGCTCCAACAAGGCCAGCAACAACGAACAGTCCTCAGAAACACTGAGCAGCCTTTCTTTAACATCGCTGCTCTTGCCAAGCTCTCTGGTGCCCCCGCTGGTCAAAAAGAGCAACAGCACTGGAAGTTTGGCCCAGGTTAAAGAGGGAAAGGAAGGATCAGAGGGAGTGCAACTGGTTCACCTTCGGGTTACTGGAAAGGAACAGAGGGACGCATCGGAATATCAAGGGGAAGGTACGAGTCAAGTAAGAGTGGCAGGCTTGAGGAAAAACAGATGAAACGCTCTTTTTTGGCATTCCACATTCAGCAGTCTGTGACTTTTCCTCTCCGTGTTTTTGTTGCATTTTTCTGCGCGGAGATGTTCAAAGTTGGACATGTGATGTCCCATATTATGAACAAAAAAAGAACAAATCCTGATCTAGCACTGTCTCTCTTTTCATCGATGGCCTGGTCCTGTTTTCTATTTTGTTCACGAGAGAGGGTTGTGGATGACCTGGATCCACGCCAAAATGCACGTCTGACCCTCCAGAGCAAAAGAAGCAGTGGACAATACTCTACTAAACAACCACCAAATCCTAAATCCTGATGGTTGAGGGAGTTGACATCAGGATGTTCAAATGCAAGAGCAGTAGGATGTAGCGGTTTTGTTTATGTTTCGGTAAAATATTCATTGATAAAAATAGGTAGCAACCTTCAAAGGCTACAGAGGCTTTCTGAGGAACTTTTGCATCTTGTCGAAAGGGCATGCACCTGGGAAGAAAGTTTGAGAGGGCTGAAAAATCCAAGCTATATTTAGCAGCATTGTGCACACAAAGTAAATGCTTGCATGCGTCTGCGTGTGCGCATATGTGTGTCTGTGTGTGTGTGTGTATGCATATGTACGATTGAACCTCACTGCATTCTCGAAAATTTTGCAGAAAGCAAAAAGGGGGCCAAGATGAGAGACTTGTCTCAAGGACGATAAAACAGAAAAATATGTAATCGCCGTAGGGAAAAGGAGAAAAAAAATTAGAAAAAATATTTTGCATGACCGCATCTCTTTACAGACAACTTGAAATTTTAACACACACAGATCCGTATGACGATGTCAATGCCAGACGAGAGCAGTGTGATTTTTACCAAGATATTTTTTTATAAACAGGTCAGCGGTCATGGAAACGAGGGAAGTACATGTCTTATTGTTGCCTTGTCCTCATCCCAGCCCTACTGTTTCTCTGTCTGACTTTAAATAGTTTCCTGCAAGTGACTTCCAATTTTATAACTTTGGTAATGGGAGAGAATTTTGTATGCAGGAAGAAATAGACCAAGCAAAAAAGAAGAAGAAGAGTTGCTTTGGAATGTGTGTCAACAAGACAAGAAAGACTGTGCATCTCTTTCATCACACAACCAGAACCATCATGAGGCAGCTGTGCCTGAATTAACTGCAAGAAGTTTTGAAGATACTGAAAGAGCTTTGAGTGTCATATGACCTAACTAGGTTTATTAGATTTGCAACAGATCCAATTATTTGCGCATTACTCTTCCCTGGCATGGATGGTTACTGGACAGCAGTAGGACATTTTCTTCATGCTATTATTCCTCGAATTTTGCTAATCGCACTCATTCGCGCTATCGTTAGCTAGCTTAGATCAACCAGCCATTCGGCTCATGTACAAAAACAGAACATCTTTTAAACCTAAATATGGCACTCAAAATACTCCAGAGGAAATGTTGTTTTTGTGTAGTCCTACCGTAGCACTTAGTGTCCCTGATGTGTTTCTTTCTGTTTATAGAATTCAGGTGATTCTTGAAAAATGTTTGGCTTGACCTGTTCACCAATTTCTTTTCGACTGGTGGTGGTTGTCTGTCCATAATGTGGCGATGTCATCAAGTGACCACTGTACAGTATATCAATGGTGTTGTGGTTTAGTCAAAACTAAACTAGTTCTTGTCACAGTGCTCGACACTGTTAGCTTTAGGTTTAAAGTGTTAGGTTTAAAGAATTTATTTCATGAAAAACAAAGACACAAATATGAAGGGCTTTCTCACTTTCCAAGATCATCTTGGAGACCTGACGACAAATCTGCCGTTAGTGGACCAGACACCAAATGGGAAACTGACGATACAGCAATAAAGCATAGCTTTGTGTATGCCCTACGTCTAAATACGATGTTATTTCAGTATATTAGAATAGTGCACATAGTTAACATAACCATGGGGGCCAATCAGAACACACCGTTTCTCGTTATTTGATGGGACGAAATGAAGTCATTTAGAACTCAGGGCCTTGGGACATACCACTAAAGAAAGACTTGGATTTTCAAATAGGAGTGAAGGAAGGAAATAATTGTGTAAGCTTACATCAATGCATCATGAACATGGCACAACGCTTTCTGGCTCTCTCGGTGAAATGGATGAACCCCATCTATGTTTAAAAATGTGTCTCAGCTGTTACAAATGAAGGCAGTGTGGCTTAATCATGTAAGTAAAAAGTTTTGACTAGAGATGTGCACAGGACTGTGTTTTAAACCCAGTTCCGCCTGCTCCAGAAGGAATTCTGAATAATCCCGCCATTCCCAAGGGAATTCTGATGAATTCCACCATTCCCAAAGGAATTCTGACAACTCTACCGTTCCCAAAGGGACTCTTAACAATTCCACCAATCTCAAAGGGATTCTGACCAATTCCACTAATCCCAAAGGAATTCTGACCAATTCTAACATTCCCAAAGGAATTCTGATGAATTCTGCCAATCCCACAGGATTTCTGACCAATTCCAACATTCCCAAATGGATTCTGACCAATTCCACACACTTCCATAGACCATTTTCACTAATTGTGCTCCAGAGGAATTCTAACTATCCTGCTCAGTCCTACATAAACTCTTGAACAATCCCATCAACTCTGAAAGGAATTTTGATCAATCCCACCCCCAATGATCTTGCCCATTCCTACAGATACTCTACCAATCCCAAGCCCTTGCTGATGGAATTCCAATCCCACCACCACCCTCAGTTATTATGTATGTTTGGAACTACCTGCAATATTTTCGAATGAACTGGTTTGGTTCGGGTCCCAAAATATACAAAATAGTCATTAAAACCAGAGACCCTGACAAAGGTGAAGCAGTTACTGAAGGTCAGGAATGAAAATGCAAGCACAACTTTGCATAAAATGCACTTCCACTTGAAAAAGCATGGCCCTTCTTTGTTCCAAGAGCCTCATAGCTGATCATTTGCTCATAATATCCCCCCTGGTGCACACCTCTCATTTCACCCACTAAAGATACATTTGCATTTTTCTTGCCTAATAAACATGATCAAGGGTGAACCAGAAGACTGGTCGTAAGAGAAGTTTGCAAATGCAACTTTCCTGAATTAATATAGAAATACTAAATTCTACATTCACACAGTTGCGTATAATAGGAATCTCAGAACACTGCTCTTAGCACGTCCTTTGTTTTGGATCTTGTGCTGCAAGACGAAGTCTCAAAGTTACAAATCTGTTGAAATGAACGACATTTCTCCGGCAGAAAGTGAGATTAACTGTCCTAACCTTAACTGTTCCTAACGTTAACATGCTCACGCCAGTTCTCAAAAGTATTTCAATTGTGCTAAACTTGATAATTGACTGATATTTGATTACATGATTGTCATTACTACATTCTGCGCAAAAATCCTTGGCAAATACACAACCTGGAAATCTGAACAGATCCCAATAGGCTAGATTAGAAATATCGTGTTCATGAAGACTTGTGTAGGTTTAATGTTGAACGCTGTCGAGGATGAGACGAGGTTTTATCGAGCACTCGAAGCCAGAAGGACTCGCCACTGTACCATTACTGAGCTTGACCGTATGTACTTATATCTCTGTATATTGATCTGCATGTCTGCTATGCTACCAATGACGATGAAACCTTCATGCACAGTTTTCCAGGGTTTTTTTTTTTTCTTTTTTTTTTAGGGGTGAGAAAGATTTTTCCATTTTGGACGCACTTCATTTTTTTCACACCCTAGAAGTCTTCCTTGAGTTATTTGGAGCTGAAGTGGTGTTGGTGTACGAATCTACACTTGTAGATGTGTGTTTTTTATTGACACAACATGTCCAGTCATCATCATCATGTGTAGCCGTGATTGACGCCTGTCAGTCAGCTGCTCGTCATAGCCGTCACGTCTGTTCTGATTCTGTCCCTTTTCAGCCAGCACACTTTCAGCGTCCCCTTAACTTCTTATTTATTCCAAGCTTCCTGTTCTCATGAACTGTCACTCTCTTTCTGTTATTTATTCACCACCTTTCCCATATTTAGTCAGAACTTCCTGTTCTCATTAACACTCAGTCTTTCTGTTGATTTGGAAGTTCTTGGTTTCCTACTTTTCCCATATTTGCTCAGAGCTTCCTACTCTTTCTTATTAACTCTCTTGCTTTATTTTAAGTTCTTTATCTCTGCCATACTCATGGCAAAGTTTTGCATATTTCTATAGAAATGTAATTACTTTTTTTTCCACTAGTTTTCTACTTCCAGGTTCCTGTCAGTAATTTTCTCCCCGGTTCTGACCCTTGCCTGTTTTCCTTGGGTTTTTCCCCCCCAGCCTGTGTTTTGACCCCTGCCTGGTGTACCCACTACGATTATTGGAATAGCCCAAATAAACACAACTCTAATTCTTTGCACTTGCATCATGGACTTCACTTCTACATTTGCATTTTTAACATTTATTTTAATCCTAGCAGGGTGATTTAATCTCAACAAATTTGATATTGTTGTGACATTTATATTTTTAAGGAGCAGAACCAACTGCAGAACCACACCATTAAGTGCGGCAACCAATGAAATTTGCGAAGAGGAGGAGTTTGATGAGGTTAGATTTAACCTTAACTACTTTACAGATTTTGTCAACACTCTGAGGAGAAAAAAAAAAAAAAGGTTCTTGAAGAGCTGTTTAAGGGTTCATTAAATAATCAAGGGTTTTTAGTTCCAGAAAAAGGAACCTTTTCTCCACAAGGAACTGAAGAACCCTTTTTTGATGAGGGTTACATGAGAAACAAGTCCTTAACCAGTAAAAAGGAAAACATACAACGCTGACCACGGATAGTTACACCCTCTTATCAAGACAGTTAGTGACAGTATTTATTTTTTTTCTCTAATTTCTGCTAATTTCCTGATCCCTGTGATAATTACGCTTAGATTCTGATCAATGGATCTGATGTAGATCAGCCTGAGAGGTGATTTGTATTCAGATAAGTGTTTAAATAGTTCAGTGTTCTTTTTTTCTTTAATTGAGAATTAGTTTGGCTCGAGGCTCGTTTCTCACTCAGAAACTCCTCTCGTGTTGCTGGAGGTAATAATTAGTGAATGCAATCCAATTAAAACAAAAAAAAGGTGAAATGCCTCAGAAAAGGCTCATGTCATCAAATCAGTCAGGTTTATCTTTAATGAAGAAAACTATTTAAAGAAAAAAGTATAGTTTTGCATACTTTTGTGTTATACATCTTAGTTTTACAGTTTTATCAGCAACTTAATTAAAATCATTGACACCTGATTCTCTCCAAAGTGCAAACCGACTCTCGCACCTGAAGCTCACAGAGAATCAGATCCACTGCATTTATCTCAAAATCAGGAATCTCTCTACAGGAATAAAAATGAGAAAAATGAGACAAACAGCAGCGTGAGGAAAGAATGAGAGTTTAAATCAGGGCTTGATGGACAACATGGAGCTTTCGAGCACTTTCACACCCATGAGTCTGACTGTCGAGTGTCAATCGAAGATAAACTGATTCTTTTGATTCATTTGGTTTCACACTGCACGTAATCAAACAGAGCAAAAAGTGTTGTCTTAAAAGTGTGTGTGTGTGTGTGTGTGTGTGTGTGTGTGTGAAATGTAAGTGTTAACTGCCCCCTAGTGGACAGAAAGACAATGATTCAACTCAGTAGCACAGACTCACTCTATGATGAGTCTTAAGCACAGACTTACATTGGAGCAAAAGAGAGAAAAGACAGATAGACAGAGAGTGAGACAGATATCTCCCTGTCTCTCAGAGAGAGAGAGAAACACACACACACACACATATATATATATATAAAGAGAGACAGACAGAAAACAGAGAGACAGACATAGAGAAAGAGTGAGAGGGACAGATAGAGAGACAGACAGAAATTTCAGATAGAGGCAGACAGAGAGCGAGAGCGAGACTATTTTATAGTGAGAGTTGTGCTTCTCTGATTGGTCACATCAGCTCTCACTCTTTTGATTGACAGGCGTCTGAATGAAGAAGGGCCTCTGTCAGCTGCAAAGACAGACAGGCAATCTCTCTCTCTCTCTCTCTCTCTCTCTCTCTCTCACACACACACACACACACACACATACACAGTGACCGATGTATGTGGAATTTGATTGGCAGGTAAAATTGAATTTGTTGAAATTTGAGAAGGACTTCATTAAAGTCAGCTCCTGTGGAGACACCACACACACACACACACACACACACACACACACACACACACACACACACAGTGGGGTTGAAGGTTGTACATCCTGAATGAAGCTGTGACTTCCTGCTGAACTGAAGGAACTGCTGTGTAGGGCTCCTTAACCCTCATCGCTTCAGTACTGCCGTGTGTGTGAGGGGAGCAGAACGTCTCATGTTAACCATGACACCAGGAATTTTAGTAATATGAAGTGATCAGATAAACATAAATTCATTTTACAGCACTGCTGCACTGAAATATAAAGAGGCAAAAGACAAATCTGAACGCAACATACGGACATTTGTCTGTCATGAATTCTTGTTTTTGGACAAAATTGAAATTATGTGTGTCATATATGTCTTCTTGTTTATAATTTTGGTGTGTGTGTGTGTGTTACAGGGATCTGAGTGAGAATCAGATTCAAGGCATTCCGAGAAAAGCGTTCCGAGGAGCTACAGAGATAAAAAACCTGTGAGTGTATGTGTGTGTGTGTGTTATTAAAATGTAAGTGTTTGATAGGGTTGTAATTATTCAGAAATAATACAGAAAGGTTTAATAAGATCATTACACAACAGTAAAGGATAAAAGGTTATTACAGCCAGTATTATACAGTAATAAAGAGCTTATTACTGTCATCTTTATATTAATTAAATATAACAATTTACTAAGTATACAATTACACAGTAATAACTACTTGGTATTAATATAAACCTGACAAGGTCATGATCATACAGTAATCAGCATGAAAGGATTTTGGTTTGTTATTACAAACATTGTTCGTAACGAAGTTATAATAACATTGTGATAAGGTTGCGCAATTGTCAAGAACAACAGTAAAGGATAAAAGTTTATTCCAGCCAGTATTATCTGAGTGAGAATCAGATAATACTGGCTGTAATAAAGATTAATAAGATGTAAGGCAATTAATTATAGGGTTTAATAAGATTATATTTATATCATAATGGAGTATGATGATTAATTTGCCCATCATTATACAGCAGTAAAATATGTGGGTTTAATAGGGTCGTAATTATACAGTTGTAGATCATGCAGGTGTAATACGATCGTAATTATACAGCAATACAGTGCTCTGGTTTAAGAGGGTCATAATTATACAGCTCTAGAATACACTAGTTTAACAGGGTCATAATTGTACAGCTCTAGAATATGCTGGTTTAAGAGGGTCATAATTATACAGCTGTAGATTACGCTGGTTTAAGCGGGCCATAATTATACAGTTATAGAATATGCTGGTTTAAGGGGGTCATAATTATACAGCTGTAGAATACGCTGGTTTAACAGGGTTATAATTATACAGCTGTAGATTACGCTGGTTTAAGGGGGTCATAATTATACAGCTGTAGATTACGCTGGTTTAAGGGGGTCATATACAGCTATAGAATATGCTGGTTTAAGAGGGTCATAATTATACAGCTATAGAATATGCTGGTTTAAGAGGGTCATAATTATACAGCTATAGAACATTCTGGTTTAAGGGGGTCATAATTATACAGCTATAGAATACGCTGGTTTAAGGGGGTCATAATTATACAGCTATAGAATATGCTGGTTTAAGAGGGTCATAATTATACAGCTATAGAATATGTTGGTTTAAGGGGGTCATAATTATACAGCTCTAGAATACGCTGGTTTAAGAGGGTCATAATTATACAGCTATAGAATACGCTGGTTTAAGAGGGTCATAATTAAACAGCTCTAGAATACGCTGGTTTAACAGGGTCATAATTATACAGCTATAGAATATGCTGGTTTAAGAGGGTCATAATTATACAGCTGTAGATTACGCTGGTTTAACAGGGTCATAATTATACAGCTATAAAATCTGCTGGTTTAACAGGGTCATAATTATACAGCTATAGAATACGCTGGTTTAAGGGGGCCATAATTATACAGCTATAGAATATGCTGGCTTAAGGGGGTCATAATTGTACAGCTATAGAATACTCTGGTTTAAGGGGGCCATAATTAAACAGCTCTAGAATATGCTGGTTTAACAGGGTCATAATTATACAGCTATAGAATATGCTGGTTTAAGGGGGTCATAATTATACAGCTGTAAAATCCAATGGTTTAACAGGGTCATAATTATACAGCTATAGAATGCGCTGGTTTAAGAGGGCCATAATTATACAGCTGTAGATTATGCTGGTTTAAGGGGGCTATAATTATGCAGCTATAGAATACGCTGGTTTAACAGGGTCATAATTATACAGCTATAGATTATGCAGGTTTAAGGGGGTCATAATTGTACAGCTATAGAACATTCTAGTTTAAGGGGGCCATAATTAAACAGCTCTAGAATACGCTGGTTTAACAGGGTCATAATCATACAGCTATAAAATGCGCTGGTTTAATAGGGTTATAATTATACAGCTATAGATTACGCAGGTTTAAGGGGGTCATAATTGTACAGTTATAGAACATTCTGGTTTAAGGGGGCCATAATTATGCAGCTATAGAATACGCTGGTTTAAAAGGGTCATAATTATACAGCTATAGATTTCGCAGGTTTAAGGGGGTCATAATTGTACAGCTATAGAACATTCTGGTTTAAGGGAGCCATAATTATACAGCTATAAAAGACACTGCTTTAACAGGGCCATAATTATACAGCTATAGAATACGCTGGTTTAAGGGAGCCATAATTATACAGCTGTAGATTATGCTGGTTTAACAGGGTCATAATTATACAGCTATAGAATACGCTGGTTTAAGGGTGCCATAATTATACAGCTGTAGATTACGCTGGTTTAAGATGGCCATAATTATACAGCTGTGGATTACGTTGGTTTAAGAGGTAATAATTATACAGCTATAAAAGACACTGGTTTAACAGGGCCATAATTATACAGCTGTAGATTATGCTGGTTTAAGTGGGTCATAATTGTACAGCTATAGAATACTCTGGTTTAAGGGGGCCATAATTAAACAGGGGCCGGCACGGTAGTGTAATGGTTAGCGCTGTCGCCTCACAGCAAGAAGGTCCGGGTTCGAGCCCCGTGGCTGGCGAGGGCCTTTCTGTGCGGAGTTTGCATGTTCTCCCCATGTCCACGTGGGTTTGCTCCGGTTTCCCCCACAGTCCAAAGGCATGCAGGTTAGGTTAACTGGTGACTCTATATTGACCATAGGTATGAATGGTTGTCTATGTGTCGGCCCTATAATGACCTGGTGACTTGTCCAGGGTGTACCCCGCCTTTCGTCCGTAGTCAGCTGAGATAGGCTCCAGCTTGCCTGTGACCCTGTAGAACAGGATAAAGCGGCTAGAGATAATAAGATGAGATGAGATGAGATAATGAGATGAGATACCTTCCAAATAATCTGTTAGCATGGAGGTGGCATCTGATGCTGGTTTTGGAAACTTGGTAACCTTAAGACTTTACTTGTTCTTGTAATTTACTAATTGATACTGTACTTGGGGATTTTTTTTTGCCTCTCTCACCATCCTCCTCAATGTATGTGGGGCAAAATATACTTTGGTCCTCTTTCAGGCAAGTTTGCAACAATTTCATTTGATGTCCACTTTTTTATTGTTGCCGTGACAGTAGAAATGGGCATTTTCAGGTGAGTAGGGTTTTTTTTTTTTTACTTTTTTTTTTTTATAAGCACACTTCTCCCTCATTTGATTTGGTGTGTTCTCTTATCTTTCTCATGTTGATGGACAACTAATTGAATTTGGCCTCTGTGTCACCTTGTCAGAAAGGTCATGGTTGCATGTAATCATAGTGATTACATGAAGGATGCAGGAAGGTTTATTTACACACAGGAAATACACAATAGCATCAGGCAAGCAGCAGAGTCAATAAACAGGGGAGGATCGTCCGAGGTGCAAACAGAACATAAAAGGCAAGGCAAAAGACAGAGTCAAGATAACCAAAACAAAGTCAAAACCAGAGGTACCACAGAGACACAAGGCTTGATATAGACAGACTGTGTGTACTGAGCATATACTTCGCCCCCTCTTTGTGTTACTGGAGTCCTTATATGCGTGCGCCAGGATTGCACTCTAATCAGCAACAGGTGTATACTAATTAGTCCTACAGGCACATGCTGCATGCTCAGAACACAAATGCACATGGATGTGAGTGACTGTTTGAAGTGTGCCAAGTGTGAACGCATGTGGATGTGACAGGAACCCCCCCCCCCCCAAAGAGCACCCTCCAGGAGCTAAAAAGAAACCTGGTCAGCCCCGGGGGTAAGGACCTGGCGCTGGAAGATGTCCCCTCAGAGCTCCACTCTGGCTCGGGAAGAAAGTAGCAACGGAACCTATGCTTAGACGGAGGCGTGGGTTCTGGTCAGGCCTTGAATGGGAGTGTGGATACCAGTGGAAGCTTTGCTTTGGGCTTGGACATGGACATGAGGATGGTCAGGGGCTCAGGCATAGACATGAGCATGGATTCTGGCATAGACATGGGCTCAGGCATAGCCATGGGCTTAGGCATGGACATGAGCATGGGCTCTGGCATAGGCCGGGACATGGGTTCAGGCATAGACATGTACATGGTGCTAGTCACTATACAAGACAACCATGTCATTCGTTTCCAAACTTTTAATGAACTGCAGCAACACACCACAAGGCGGACTATAGCTCTGCCCAAAACAATTTTGGTCAAAATAAAAGTCTGTGAGCCGCTAAATAAAATGCATTCATGTTTAACAAACTCATTGTCTTCTTAAAAAAAAAAACACCAGTAAAATATTTAACTAAAATCTTCACAATTATCTGGCACCCTGAAAGAAGAGATAACACCAATGTCTGTGAAGATTCTCAGTCATCCAGGTCATAGTAACTGTGGGTGGTAAAAGAGAGCAACTGGACTTGCTTGAAG
>JAODOK010000013.1:746902-758544 GCA_027576575.1 Netuma bilineata
GTTTACGGCCATTGCTTTGACATATGGACTGATATATTACAGAGCAGATTTCAAACACTCAGAACTTGCTATAGCAGTGACAAAATAGCGATCAAATAATGCATTCCGATATTTAATAAAATGAGATAAATAGAATTTTGATTAAAAAAATTTGACTTCAGTTCCCCTTTAAGGTTAGGATAAGAGGCTTGGGAATGTGTTGTCAGGGAAAGCTCCAAATCTATTTCATATCATCGATGTCTGGACACCAGTCAACAGATTTACCGTCTCTCAGACAAAGACACTCGTCTCACTCACTCACACACACACACACACCCTCACTTTCACTCACTCTCTCCCGTCACTACCAGCCCAGCACACGACGTTAAATCGACATGAATACCCAATTCACACCTTCTCCAATTTGTGTATTGAAGTGCCTCTAGTCTCATTTCATGTTTCTTCTTCTTCACTCTCACTATGCTATAATAACTCTCTCTCTCCCCCCCACTCCCCCCGGGCTGACGGCTGTAATGAGAATGCCCTACAGGATGATTGGCAGAGTGGAAATAGGAGAGAAAGCCATGTTCTCACTCTCATTCTTGCTGATTAAACTCAGATGGTTAGAGATCCAGATTTGCAGCATATTCATTCATTCCTTCATTCATTCATATTCTCTCTCTCTCGCTCTCTCTCTCTCTCAGTATTCCTCATACCTTACAGCTCCATCACTCATCCCACAGTCTGCTTTTCCTGAGCACAGTAACTTCAGGTCGAATGAAGAGAAATAGGAGGATTTCTATTGGCTCACAAGACTGAAGTTAGCTGTCAAGAGGTCACATGGATAAAGCAAACATGAAGCAAAAGTAACTTTTTCAAGATTCATGCTCCGTTTAAATGTTGGCACCTCGGCAGTGATTTCGCCCTGCAAAGGACCAGCGTCCAGTCCGGGGTGAATTCTCCTGCTTTGCTCCCAGCGTTCCTGGAATAAACTCCAGACCAATCGGGACCCTGACCAGGATTAAAGCACTGAAGAAATGAACGATGCATTGATTTCCCGTGTTCCAACACTGAAACTGTCCCTCGGTCACCAACAGAGACAATGGACAGAACAAGCAACCAGGAGGAAAGACAAACTACCAGTTCTGTCTATAAATATGCTCCATGGAAGTTTTGCAAGAAGATGAAAGGGTTCAGATTAACAAACTGAGGTTCGGTCATGAGCCCAGGGTTTGTTTCATGGAAAATAAAGATCACTTTCACACAAAGAACTGAGACGAAATGAGGCAATAAAGGACAACAAGAACGAGTGGTGCTTCGCTGGGGTGTGGCGCAGCATAAAGATAAAATGATTAACAGAATTTAACGGGGATTTGATTTCGCTCCACGTGTAGTTCAATAAAATTCCATATAAAAGTCATTAAAGACATGATGATGCAAATGAACATGATTGGCTTTCAGCGCCCTTAACTTCACAGAGGTGAATTCCTAAGACCTTCTGATCGACAGGAGCACCTTGACATGATCTTTGATGACCTTTTACCTCATCATTAAGGATGAAATTGATCGCACACTTTGGTGGAGGACGTTAAGGTGCAAGATGAAGATCAGCCTGAGGCAGGAGACGAGGTCCTGAAGGTCTGGTTCAGAGATGAGGTATCGAGCTAATCGAGCAGCCAGGAAAGGGAGAATGAAGGATCGACCGAGAACGCCGGTCAGGATGGGACGTGACCTTTGTCTTTACATCTCCTGAGTCAACTCGAAGCACTCGTCCTACTTTGTCAAGTCTCCACTATCAACAGGATTTCAACATGCTGCAGGAAATAAGGAGCGAGCGGAAGGAAGCCATTGAGCAGGCAGTCGGAATAATCAGTCCAATCCATTCTCGACAGGTTTTTATTAAACGAGGCTTTAAATGGATTAATGCTGATCCATCATCAGTCTCGGTGATGAGCAAATAAATAAACACTCAGAGACAAAATAGTATGGAACAGCACGCCTGGGGAATGACACGAGATTACAGTTCCGTGGAAGAATGCAAAAATCTGTCCATCAGTAAAGCTGGAGAAAGAATGACAGTAAGGATGCAAGACTTGGCATTAATTGTTGAAGGACCTTTTTGCCACTTCAGCATCTAAAATCTCACTTTTTATTAAATCACAGTCACAGCTGCTCGTTAATTAACTCTGATCACTCGAGGAACCGAGACCTTTAGAGGCTGCATCAAGGTTTATTCTTCAAGATCCGTGCGTCTTTGCTTTCTGTGAGCTGATCAATCCCTCTGGACACAAATCCCCTCAGGGACGCAGAAGCAGCGTGGCAGACGAGCTGTTTCAAGATCAGTCAGAAAACGAGCAGAGGAAGATTAAGCAAGCATGATGATCATTTGGAGAAAGGACAAACCATTTAAAGGATTCTCCACGGACCCCTGGAGAACTTGCTTTCCCAGGTGCATCGTTGGTGATGGAATTGGGATCAGGACATTCTTTAGTCCACAGGAGGTGCTTTAAGTCTAAAACAGTTTGAAGGTCTCATTGACAGGAACCACCTCTGGGGATCTCCCCCAAGAACTACACACCTTCAAGAGCTTTTTTCTGTTCGTATTTGTACCACCAGGAATAGTGAAGTGATGCTGACAGTTGCTATAGCAACATCACTCATTTGGTTTGAGAAGAATGTGCATCTTGCCCACCAATGTTCTTGTGTCACTGTGAAAACAGCAAACATGAGGATCTAAACGCGTCCGCTTTTGTACATCGTGTTTCTACAGAAACAGATTCTATGCTGCGCTGGAGAATGGGAGGAGACCAGGAAGTGTTGCGTGCCGACAGTAAATTCTTTATTTTACATTATAAATAGTGAAATGATGGTGGAAAACAGTTGGTGATTGATTAAAATATGTTTACTGAACATGTTAGCATGGATTTTTTAAAAATATTTTCTTACATGGTAGCTCTTTTTAAAAAGAGAACATTACAGACTAGCACATTTAGTTCAAATCAGATTTTTATATTCACTTCAAAATTGCGCTACATTTCCTCCATCACATATACACTCAAAGCCTGGTCTTCAGTCCATTTGTCCATTTTTTGTTTAAGAGCTGTTGTTTACATGGGGTAACGTTTTACATGGCGGCTGTCGATGCCACATTGGCTCGTGTTTGACCAATCAGCACACACTTGCATCACTCGTGGTTCCTCTTGTGCTGAAAAAGAACTCACTCTAAAGTTGGAGCTAAAAGAGGTTCCTCAAAATGTCGCTCTCGGAACTATGATCTTCCACACCTGTAGTGTGGACACATGAGAAAGGGAGAACATCCTCCAACAGTTCTAAAAACTATGAAAGCATTCCTCTGGTCTGAGAGCAGCCACCTGTAGATGAGCACCTCAAGCCTGGTATGGACCGACTGATTCCAAAAACGTGCACGTTTCATGCCAGTACAAAAAGAGAAAGCAGATGAAACAAACAAACAAAAAAAAAAGTCAAATATACAGGATGTTCAGTAAATTGTCAGCGTAAAGTGTGACAGAAGTTTGCGATTCTTTGCGGTTTCTTGGTGACGTGTGGAACAAGCTGTGGGCTTTTTCTCTGAAGAGACTCTGGTGAGGGAACGACTGCTTATACCGAAGCTGCTACAACGCAAGTGACAACAGAATTGGACTCATTTCATGGACATTCCACGACAAAGGCAGCAATCAATTAATTTTTAAGGAAGTATGACATGATGTTAATGGATAAATTAAAATAGTAATGTCTTGCAAATTAGCTGTGGTACAAGAGGAATAGAACACTGGGGACATGCTGTTCTCAGAGTTAGGAGTGCTTTATTTATAATTCATCTGAATCTGTCGCGGTGTCCTGTCTGCTCTGAGAAATTAAATTTTGGGGGAAATGAGTTCTGGAATGGATTTTGGCAGGCAGTGGTGGCAGGTCGCAGATTAAGGAGCTCCTGCGGTGACTTTATGGACATGAATAACAAGCCATGTGTTCACACGGCATCTTAATTAACACCATTATTATGGGCGGAGTCAGAACACTGACAGGATACAGTAGCTTACCAAATATGGTGCGTCCATACACACACACACACACACACACACACACACACACACACACACACACACACACACGTGTGCGCTCTGGCTATATTTGACTGCAATCAGGTTGAACTGAACACACACACACACACAAATTGCAAAGCCTGAAATGCAGCCAGTAGCAGAAACACGTCAAAGCTCCTGATCCTACAATCTGCGTGATTTCATTCAGACCACACACACACACACACACACACACACACCCTTATGTAATTATTTTTTCCTGCTATATACTGAAGGGGTATGACGTAATCGGTTATTCATGCTGCTTTATTGTTTTTCTTGTTTCTATTCACGGTGGATTTCTTCAAAAGAAGCTGAATAAAAATCTGGTCAACAAAACATTTCTATAAATATTATATTGTTCTATTTTTAAAATATTCATCATGCTCTTTGAGCTAATTATGAGCTGATCTCTCCATTATGGAAAAAATAAATAAATAAATAAATAAATAAATAAAAGCCACAATCGATTATTATTTTGTGGTTATTATCGAATGAGACTCACATTTTATTTTCAGGTTAACTAACTAGCGTTAGCCTTCAGTGCAATAAGATAAATCGCTGTGAAAGTTAAAGTCATGCTATTGATTTGGAGGCAATGTCAAGAGACAACAATCATTTCCTGAAAAATGTTTCCGTTGGCATTTGAGTATTTTCCACATTCTACCCAAAACTGGAACAATGGCAATGCTCGCAACAGGAGCAAAACTTTACACACCCTCCAACCCAACCACGCGCAATTTAACAAATTATTTAAACCCAGTTGGCGTCTTCGGAGTGGATTCAATACGTTATTCTCCTGAGGGATTGCACATAAACACAGTTCATGCCAAAGTACAAATTGGCGCACACACGTCACACACACTCCAACAAGACAACCAGCTGATCTCAGCAGGGGGCGGTAAAGTGATCGAGCCGAAACCTACAATTTATGTATTTATTCATCGCTGAGAAACTGCGCTTTAAAAGGTCGGGCAATTTTCCAGGCCATCGGTCAAAGCAGCCCAGTCAGAGGAACATCCCTCCTGTTGTCACGGCGATAACGTGGTTGAGGTGGGGGCGGCGTGTCAGTGGGGTTCAATATCATCCACACGCAAGGTTCATGGTCTTAATGAGTCTGAAAGGTCAAATATCACCTCAGAAGATTAATGTGGTTCAAGATGGAACACCAGCACCAGAGGGCATCACGAGAGTCGACCACAGCCAAGGTGCTGGAACACAGGAACCATGCGAGAAAAGGTTTTTTTATTCAATTCAGTTAAACAGCAGCACGGCGTAAAGGCTGGTGTGGGATCAGTCTGTAAAATGAGACACTGCTCAGAGGATTATTACGGATAAAATCAGCACAAAACTTTATTTTAAGGTGCAGGGGGTTTTTTGTTTGGTTTTTTTAAACGGGATCCTCTACATTTAAAAAGATATTTCCATAAACACTAATGTTGCATTTAGACAAAACTGTTCACTTCCTGGTCAAGTTCGTTTGTGACGGTTCTCGAGACCGCAACAAGGAACGAGTGATTAGATTCAGTAAATTCCCTGAACACACACTGCCAGGATCCCACACAGTCGGCTAAGCTTTCTGAAAAACAACCACCAACAAACACCGGGTTGATTTGTACATTATTCAGTTCATCGTTACAACATGACTCTGGAGAAAATGTTAGAAACACAACATCGGGGGAAGTGAAGGCGTGCGACGAGACGAAAGTGAACAGAATACAGGAGTGTAAATGAGATGAGAAACACTCAGGAGACAAAGTTTTACATTTATAAACACAAACTAAACGTGTTAGATTTAAAAAGTGATGGAGTTTTCAATCCACCGTGAAACTCTATCATTTCTTTGTTTCTCTATACGGCTTTAAGACGCTGCTTGACTGATTCAATACACAGCTGCACTGTTTCACTGAGACGTGCCAATTCACTGCTTCACTATACAGCAGTGACACACAGTACCGCTTCACTGTTTCAGTATACTGTTCACTGCGTCACTGTCCCGCTTCACTGTTTTAGTATACTGTTCACTGCGTCACTGTCCCGCTTCACTGTTTCAGTATACTGTTCACTGCGTCACTGTCCCGCTTCACTGCGTCACTGTCCCGCTTCACTGTTTCAGTATACTGTTCACTGCGTCACTGTCCCGCTTCACTGTTTCAGTATACTGTTCACTGCGTCACTGTCCTGCTTCACTGTTTCAGTATACTGTTCACTGCGTCACTGTCCCGCTTCACTGTGTCACTTTTAGGTGGCATGGTGGTGTAATGGTTCGCACTGTCGCCTCACAGCAAGAAGGTTCTGGGTTCGAGCCCAGCAGCCGGTGAGGGCCTTTGTGTGGAGTTTGCATGTTCTCCCCGTATCTCTGGGGGTTTCCTCCGGGTGCTCCAGTTTCCCCCACAGTCCAAAGACATGCCGTTAGGTTAATGTGTGTCTGACTGTTTGAGATCCCAATTGAAAAGATTTTCACGGTGACAGTTTATGAGAATTGTGAACTGTGCACATAATTGGGCTATCCTAAATAAATATATTCCATTTATTTATTATCCTGCTTCACTTTTCTGCTTCATCACCATTCCACTTCACCGCATTACCATCCCACTTCCCTGTTCTGCTTCACTGCATCACCATCCCGCTTCACTGTGTTACCGTCCCGCTTCACTTTTCCACTTCACTGTGTCACTGTCCCACTTCACTTTTCCACTTTACTGCATCACCATCCCGCTTCACTGTGTTACCGTCCCGCTTCACTTTTCTGCTTCACTGTTACTGTCCCGCTTCACTGTGTTACCGTCCCGCTTCACTTTTCTGCTTCACTGTGTTACCGTCCCGCTTCACTTTTCTGCTTCACTGTTACCGCCCCGCTTCACTGTGTTACCGTCCCACTTCACTTTTCTGCTTCACTGTTACCGTCCCGCTTCACTGTGTTACCATCCCGCTTCACTGTGTTACCATCCCGCTTCACTTTTCTGCTTCACTGTGTTACCGTCCCGCTTCACTGTGTTACCGTCCCGCTTCACTTTTCTGCTTCACTGTTACCGTCCCGCTTCACTGTGTTACCATCCCACTTCACTTTTCTGCTTCACTGTCCCACTTCACCGCGTCACTGTCCCACTTCACTTTTCTGCTTCACCGCATCACCCACCGTCCTGCTTCACAATTTTGATTAAACATTTTATCGTTTCAAAACAATATTCACTGTTTATTTTTTGACTGCCAAAAACGTTGAAGTCGATTTCTGACAATAAACCTGATGCCACCAGCACCATGGACATCATGAAACTCCTTTAAGGCAGCATTCTTTTATAAATTTACAAATAAATGTACAAAAAGCATTTCAGAGTTCTGATTCACCAATTTTTCAGAGCTGTTGATATGAAAATGAAAAGTTGGGCCACTTTAGATTTGATGGTTATAAAATGCGTGTTTCATTTGCAGCATGAAGCCTCTTTGCCTTCACTTCTGATCAGATTATGGTGCATCACCAATTTATCACATCAGCAGAAATGTAGAACTCGCACACAGTAAATTTAATTCCAGCGCAGATGATTGCTGGAACAGAAATTTGCAGCAGCTTGTTACATATTCTATTACACACATGGATCTGGAGCTGCATATGTTAAATGGGTTTTCTCTCCATTAGCAGGATGTTTAAGACTCCTGGGTCGACTCAAATATTCATCATTCTCAGTGCTAGTGAACCTGTCTGGCTTTTAACACACACACACACACACACACCGCTGCATTACACTCCTGCTTCAGCAGAATGTTATTAATATGACACAACCTCGATGCTTTTAGGCAAAGTGAGGCAGCGTGAAAATGCAATAAAGGACGGAACGGGGAACTGAAACGTACAGAGATTGTAGAGTCAGTGAGACGTGGCGTGTTTGATGTATGGAGGTGCAGTAAAACCTGCCAAACATGAAAAACACATTAAGGATGATTGGACCTGGGCTCGTTACCAATCTGGGTCTGGAGAGAGTTCTGGAGCGCAGACCAGGACGAGACGTAATCATTCCATCTCCTGCTGTCTTTTCCAACTCAGTCTCACTCACAGGCTTGCCGTCATCCTGAATAAGCCATTAATTCATGGGGGTGGAGTTTATCTAAAACAAAGTGATACTCAAAGTTCTGACCTTGAACCTGAGTGCACTTTCTTGCATGCTGTAACGCGCGCGTGCGTGTGTGTATTTCAGTGCTTGTCATCCTTAGTGTATTTTATTTTTCAGTTTTAATTGTCTTGTTTTTGTTATATCTGGTTAAACTGACAGCAAAGACCAAAAAAAAAAAACCCCAAAAACGCTTTTTCCTAATGCGGTCCACAATTTCTATCCCTGTTTTGGGTTGGGGTTTTTTTTTTCAGGTTTAAAGGAGAGTTTAAAGGTGATATCGAAGAACTGTCTCGGACAAAAAAAAAATCTTTCTTCTTTGATGAAGAATCTGGTCACCTCAGAAGTGTGAAAGACATGATGGTGATTTTAATAATTTGAACGTGGAGCTCATAAAATCCACTTCAGCAGCTGCGGAACCAACTTGGAACACCAGGAACGTTCCTCACAAAAACACCAACAAAAAACGTGGACTTAAGTGAAAACTAACCTCGTGAGTGGAAGTGAATCAAGTGGAGGCTCGCCTCGTCAGTGTCGCTGCTGTCTCACCAACAACCCTGATTCTTTAGTTTTACTCAAGTCAACTTACTAGTATATTAAGCCACGCCCACTAGGACAGCCTCAGGTGGTTCAGCTCCGAGTGTTTAGCGCCAGTTTGACCATTTGTCTTAAATTTCTTTTCTTATTTCAGACTTGAGATTTCTCAGAAAAGTAAAAGTAAAGCCTCCTGAGAAGACTTTAAAAATAAATAAATACATACATTTCAGCAACACGTACAGTAAATGAGTCTTATGGGATCCTGAAACACAGATAAATAGGACATGCAGTTAAAGAAATGCGTGCTTAGCAAAACAGCTCACGTAATTTTAATTAATGCGTCCATTTATGGAAAAAATTAATGTGCAAGCAGTTATACATCAGCAGTTTAAAAGACTAGCGGTTCCTACAGTAACACTTTTATTCATGTGGTTTATACCACACACACACACACACACACACACACACACAAAACTAAGAAATTTCTGCAGAGACAGCAGAATCACAAGGAACAGCAACACGAGCTCACTGTGGAAGAAAAACACACAGACTCTCTCTCTCTCTCTCTCTCTCACACACACACACACACACACCCTGGAAGGAGGACACTGCAGCGGAGTCTTGTCACCACCTGAAGTTGATTATTTTCCTCTAACATCACGTTCCTCTGATACCACAGTGATCTGTCAATGATTACACTTTTTGCTTGTGAAAGAATGTCATGTTTTATCAGTTTATAGTCATATTAAATGTTTGTGAAACGAGTTCCTGTTCTCACTTAACTTACATTTTGGCAGTGATCAACACTCGTTCTCTCACCAGCCTCCCTTTTTCCTCTCCAGGTTAAAAGGACAATAAAATAAATAAAACGCAGCTCGTCGTGTCACTGAGAAATGGCAAAGAAGCATAAACTTCGCTGTGCTGAAGATGTTGGAAATGTGACAATGTACTGACGCTGGAGACTCCTTCCCTAAATATTAAACATCAACACCCACTGTTACTATAGAAACGACAATGTATGATAATTAGAACAAGTGCATGAATAAAAACCTGTGATTTACTGCTGTGAAAGCTGCCGTTTTAGAGAATTAATCAACACCTTCTGACCAATCAGAGTCCAGAATTCAACAGCACTCAAGTTGATGAGCCGAGAGGACGGACAAACCTCCTGCAGTTCGGAGAGGAATCCAGCAGGTTGAACAGGATCAGTGTGGAGTGTTGAGTCGAACCTCTGCATTTAGGAACTGAAGGTTTCTCAGAAACGTTGTCTGGAATGCACACGGCACTGATGCAAGCGTGTGTGTACGAGTGATGAGCAGTGAAGGCATAAACGAGCCCCAGATGAGATGCCAAGGTGAGTTTGTGCTGAGAAGTGAGGAACAGGACAGAGAGAGAAAGCCTCCAGTTCGCTGATTAACCGCATGAGAGATGATGACCGCGCTCCAGTGCGATGGAAGTGTCAGCCACTGCTTTCACTGCAGTTAATTGATGTCACAACATTCATTAGTGCGATGCTGTTTCTCAAATCCGAGTGTGTTCCAGTGGAGAGAGAAAAGAAACGACACACTGATCTTAAACTCCTGATCATCACCAGGGTCAAATTCATCAGGACTGCACACGAGGATTTTAAACACTCAGGACCTGTGTGTGTGTGTGTGTGTGTGTCTCAGCACTGAGTGTGAAACTGCCACCACAATTACTAGCTCCATGCCCTGGCACTGATTTTGGCTCTGCTCTCGTCTCACCTGTCCCCGTCTCTGAAGCGAGCGCTGAAACCTGACAGCACGAGACACAGACACACTGCACCTGATCCACTCACAAAAGCAGTGTATAAAATGGATCCTAAAGCCAACCTGGCTTGTGGAGGATGATGCTGAGTTCACCTGTCTCTCTCTCTCTCTCTCTCTCTCACACACACACACACACACACACACACACACACACAGTGCAGTGAGCAGGATGAGATGCAAAAACACAAGAGGATGAGAAACTCACTGTGAAACACATCATGAGCTGGAGAGAACTGGATCATCTCAAACAAAGTGCAGTAAAAGAAACGTGAACTGTTTTAAACTATTAAAACTGAAGTCTGGTGAAGGTCAGAGAACCAAACCGTACACACACATTTACACACACAACATCCTCCAGAGCATCCGCAGGTGCAGAATGCCTCTGAGACAGAGAGAGAGACCCTACCTTTCTCCGAGTCGCACTCCTTCAGCAGTAAAATCCAAAGCAGCGCCTTAAAAACCTCCATGATTTACCGGACGCGCTCGCGAGCCTCTGGTCATGTCGCTGCCGCGCGCGCGCGCTTAACGCGCTCTGACACACCGGCACACACTCACTGCGCGCGCGCTCTCTCTCTCTCTCTCTCTCTCTCACGCGTGCGCGCGCACACACACATGCATGCATGCACACACTCACTCACTTACTCACTCACACACACACACACACACACCCGCGCGCGCACACACTCACTTACTCACACACACGCACTCACTCACTCACTCCGGTGCAGCAGCAGTCAGAAGCAGCGCGGGCTGGCAGTGACAGGAAAAGGCACCTCGCGCCATATTTGGTATCTCGGGGGCGGGGTTTAGAGTCTCGATTGGCAGGGAAGGAACAGCCAATCAGATTCGAGTAAGCTGATTATCGCAGAGGAGCAGTGGGATGGGAGGAGCAGGGCATGGGCTCCAGTGTGGGCTTTAAAACATGAGGACAGAAAGATGTGAACATTTATTTGTGGCCCCGCCCCTGTTGTTTAAAAAAAAAACATTCCAAATTTGACCAAAATATTCAAATCAGCATCAGAGAGAAGTTCAACTACTGAAACATTTTGTTTCATTTTATTTATTTATTTATTTGGGGGGGGGGGGGGGGTTGTAGAATTTAGGGCGATTTTAAGAAATTTTGAAAAAAA
>JAODOK010000013.1:1003234-1016231 GCA_027576575.1 Netuma bilineata
AAACTTCCACATCATTGCATTCCGTTTTTATTTACAATTTGTACTTTGTCCCAACTTTTTTGGAATCGGGGTTGTACAAAGAGATCATCAGTCTGCTGTGGGGTCAAGTCAGGGAGGGTGCAGCGTTAATACTAATGCTAATCTTACTGTGTCGTGTTTATTTTAATCTAGTCAAGTCGGGGTGATGGCCTTTGTAAATAAAGGCAGCTTCTTTTTACAAAAAGGTATTGATTTGAGCTGCAAAAAACAGCATATAGACATTAGTCATTGACTAAAAAAATAGCTATTTCATTTATATAAACACATGAATAAATAGCCAACTCAGTACCCTTACCCTACACAGTAAATCCTCCGCTTCAGGGAAAATAAAGTAAAAAGAATAAAATAATTTTTATTTTATATATTTTTTCTCCCTTTGTGTGCCAGCACAGCTGACACTTTCCATTTCAAGTCAGGCAGCCTGCAGGCAACGGCAAGCTGTAGAGTCAGGAGTTTGAAAAAGCCAGGAGAGACAGACAGATAGAGACAGACAGCCTGGCAGTTCCAAGAACCTTCCCACACACATTCTGCTTTAGGCTCCTGCACTCGTGGAAATGTGGAGTGTGGCCCAGCTCAACTCTACTTGGCAATTAACTCGACGTTCACTCCTATAGACCAACCCACAAAGGACTGCTGTGGCTGGGGGCAAAGCGCCTTACCGACTGTGAGCAGCTGGAGACTCCCATCTCATCGCCTTTAATGTTGCAGTTTAACATTTCTTGGATACATCTGCACCGATACTGTGTGCGTGTGTGTGTGTGTACACCTGTGTTGTCACAGATTAAAAAAGGCATACCCTAAATGCATCCCTTTTGGTCACAGTACCTATGTTGAGGTCCGTTCTGTGCTTACAAATGCCCCCAGCAAAGTCCATGCAAAAGGCATCTTAATTTTCAAATTTTTTTTGTTTATCAAGTTTAACAAAATTTTTGATCAGTTATTCAATTCTCAAACCTAAATAAATAGAAAAAAAGCTCAATTGCACTCATATGACGATGAGTCTGAAACAGCACTTCATAAAGATCCGCTTTAAAAAAAATTCCTCAGTGTCCGCCGTCTCACCCCTCGCCCGACAAGGGCTGTACAGCTCAAATTCATCTGAGCAACGGTAAAAGAAATAAATAACAAAAAATATCAACAGCAAAATGATGGCGATGCAGCAGGAGATGCAGGGCAGGGGTAGCGTTCCTGCTACCTTATGGTGCCATTAGCTTTGGGAGGCCCAAGCTGTGATTTGGGATCGGGGCTGAGCGAGCTCCATGCCGTGTCTCTGCACGATTGCAGGACAGGACAGCCAGAGGGCGTCATCGAGCAAATGTCCGCAGCTGCCCACACCTCACCAACCAGGCTGTCCACCCAGCGCTCCAACCGCATACCCGTCAGCCCAGCATTATGCTCCGCCTCCTCCACCTGGCCCAAACGCACCGGGATGTTCAGGATGGGGTTCAGCCCGTGGAAGCTCTGCTCCATATAGCTGTTTTTGGCTGGACCATTGTGCACTTTCAAAGCATCATCTGCACAGGAAAAGAAAAAAAAAGACCATTAATACTATTAAGTTCGTCGTTGTCTGAGAATTGTTTTTACATTGTAACCAATTTCTCAAATGTTTTCATTGTATGGCTATTCTGTCAAAAAATTTGGTAAATGATTGTCTGGGCCTTCAGTTAATGCCACAACAGGTCTGCCACTGCACGGTCACTGGCCAAGTATGTGTTTTGGGGGAAAATGTTACAGTGAATATAAAGCCATTATTTTACTGCCAAAAGTCATGAGGAAAGCTATTTAATGCCAGAACAGTTTGGTGAATGGTTTTGGTGTCTCAAAAGCATAATACACCTTTTCTGATGTAGCTTTGGGCAACTTCCTGGGGCTTCTCACGCTTACCATCTATCTGCGTTCTTCAGGTCAATGTCTTACTTGTCAATTAAGTCCTGTGGTGCCACTGCATCATTTGTGCTCCAAGCTTCATGATGTCTCTCAGCTTTAAGCTGCCTTTTCAAATTACCATCTTCCTGGCTTAGGCATCTATCTGCCTTCTCTGACTGCTGCGTCCCTGCCTCAGTCTTTCAGATGCCTCCTTAAGCTACCCAATTCCAGCCTGTAAGTCTTGCTTACTCACATTTGACTGGCTGTGCACTGTTTGTGCAATGTTGTCCACATCTAAAATGTTGCTTGAAGAGGCATTCAAAGTACAATTCAACCAAAGAAGATCTATGAATTTAAAGTATCATGCTTCCGTGGCCCATTCACTTTGAAGAAGCTTTTGAAGAATTTGCCTAATCGTTTGTAGTGGCTTGATGTATCCTTGCATAGGCCTACCCAATAGGACGAACCATCGACGTGATCGTCACACAATGGAAAATCATGGTCAAGGGCTAAGTTCTATAGAGCTCTGATTTTCCTCCAAGCCCTCACCGAACATCAATAACTTTTCATTAATGGATGTCCAGCTTTCACTGAGGTACAGACTTGCAAAGACCACATAAAGGCACTCTATAAACTTTTATTAGCTCTGGGTGCAGAGGCATGATCAGCAGGAGGACTTAGTCTCTGCCTTCCACATTAATCATACGCCACAATGGTGATTCATCCTGAGTAACCAGCCATGCTTTTCCCGTCTCAAACTGCTACTCACAAATCAGAGCTTAACTCTCATTAGGGATTCAGTGGACAAATTCATCATTTGAGACTAAAGAAAGCCAAAAGATGAAATGAAGCCTATTTTCCAATGTGAGCTGATACCAGTGTGAGGTTTTTTCCCATGTAAGGTGACCCGAGTTTTGTGTACTACTCATATGCAAGTCTATATTTAGCTGATGGAGCAGAACAATCCCAATGCACAAGCCTCTGAGAGCCAAAGTGAGGGTGACCTCACAGCATGAGCTTCTACTATCCAGGATGGTAATGCATGAAAGGGGGGGTGTCTCGTAACGAATGTCACCGCATGAATGACCAACAATGTCTGAATGGAAAGTTTGAACAAATTTACCTTGATCTGTTTGAAGCATAAATGGAAAAAGAAAGAAGGCAGCATTTATAGGTCCTGTTGATCGCATTGACTGGTACACTATACATGCAAAAGTAGTGGTAGAATGATATGCATCTAAAAGTATCCAGGCCTTATAATTAGTGGATTTAGCTATTTAAGGCACACCCCAAACCACCTCTGGATGTAAACTCAGCACAATAATTTAGCCAAGAGCTAAACAGCATGGGTTTCCATAGCTAAGAAGCTGCACAGACGTTTTTAGATCACCAAGTACTATGCCAAGTGCCACTGGCATTGCACTCTAAAGCAGTATAAATGTGTTTTTCGAACTGCCTGGCAGTCTCACAGCTGAGTCTGCATTTGGAATACCTGGAGAATGCTACCTGACTTAATAAGTAAGAAGGAGAAATGACACAGATGGTTTCCATGGATTGGGGCCACCAAGTCCAGTGATGTCAAAACTACAGGCATTTTCAACAATTCTGTATTCTACTTCATGGCAGCAGTCTGAAGATGCCACTTTCCCAGATTGACAGTGCCCCTGTGGATAAAGGAAATTCGATACCAAAATAGTTTGCTGAAAGTTAAGAGGAAGAACTTGCACAAACCCCTGACTGTGTCCTCATTAAGCACATTTGGGATGAACTGAAAAGTGGCTTGCAAGTTAGAGCCAAGTGCCAAACCTCAGTGCCTGACCTCTTGTGGCTGTCTTCCATCTATTTCTTCCCAAAAGAGGGTCTAACTAGCAGTCACGCTCTTGATCAACAGGTGTCCTCAAGTGCGTCTCGATATCATCTTGGCATCTCACCTTGGCGGATGGGCAGGTGTTTATGGTGTGTAAGCGGCGTGACGAGGAAGCGCGTCTCTGCCACTGGGTTCCAGTGGTGCAGCACTCGGACAGTCCACATGCCGGGCCGCAGTGGTGTGTTCAGCGGAGGCCTGTAGTGTGTGAACTCGGCAGTGGAGTCAATCAAGACGTCGTAGGTGGCAGCAATCACGTTAGTGGGGTCAATCCACACCACTGTCACGGTCACATTGGACCCTTTGGCCCACTTCTGCATCCCAACCGGCTCATCCAGAGGCCCCATGAGATTACCAAAATTGCGGAAGATTCTCTCCTTTGCATCCCAGTCTGTCCCAATCTGATGGAAAAAAGGAATGATGTGAATGCTCTTTAGTATAAAACTAAAACTGATTTGTCATATTATCTTTAAATATGATTCATTCTTTAACAGTCACACCCTTGATCAACAGGTGTCCTCAAGTGCGTCTCTATCACCTTGGCATCTCACCATGGCGGATTGTCAGGTGTTTGCGATGCATATCTTTCAGAATTACTTCAACATGTTCAAACTGAACAGACCTTCTATTAAATTAGTGAATATTAAGTTAACAGAATAATAACTGCTATAATGCTTCAGTTTATGTTCTTTGGACCAAAATCATATGGAGAGTATTGGGAAATTAAGTTCAAGTCTCCCTTTTTGACCTTCATGTACTTGGTCAGTTGCTATATGAAACTTATCATCGGTACCCCATATCTTGGGAATTGGTACCGCTACCTTGTTATAGCTATGTATGTAGCAAATCTAAACTGCATTGAACTGTGTGTGCTGAGGATGCAGGACCAGGATTAAAGACAACACTAAAAGAAAAATTAGCACCGGTCACAAGTCAGGATTGAGATCTTTTAAAGGATCATTCAAGCAAACAAAGTTAGCTTGGTTAATCATGAACAAAACCTAAAAAGAGGCATGGGTGATACTTTACATACATCATTGCCTTTATTTAAGAACTTTGTTTTTTGCAGTGTAGCACTGCTTGAATTGTGCTTTTGTACAATGAAAAAAACGTTTAATACAACACTGTATCAACATGGACCCCATTTTGACTTACAACACCACTGCAACCACCGTGTCTAACTCTGTTCTGTTGTACTCTGAAAATCCAGAGGAACTCGAGAGTGAAAGACACGGGCACAAATTTGTCTGCCGGTACTTGTCTCGCTGAACAGAAAGGTATCAAACGAGTGTCAAGCCTGTCCATGATGTTCTCCTTCCCTGCCCATGGTGGATTCCCACTGAGTGTATTTATGGCAGTGGAGAAGGTAGGTAGGAGGCTGGGAGTTAGCTAGTGCCAGTATCCTAAGGCTGCTTCTGTAATTCTAACATTTCCTACACAACGCTTCCTCTTCTGAGCATCTGGGATTTGTCAGTAAAACAGTTCGAAACTCACTTGTGCGATATTAGTATTCTTCAACACAAGGATTCCTCTCTTTTCCCCAAACCAAGCCAGTCCCTCCAGAAAACAAGGCAGACCAATTTGAATGTTTCTTCTGAGAAGAACCTGGGCACCAGATGAGGTTTAAGTGCTTTACAGCACCAATCGTTGGCCTCAGGCCCTTTCAGCAAAACATGCTGGACACGCCAGTGCTTATGGAAAGTGACACTTTGGTGTCCCACAGAGACTGACCAGGAGGAGCTGTTAGGACATGACAGTTCGCTAGATACTCACTTGTCCTGTTGAAAATCCCTCACTTCCTACATCTCTGCATGTGACCCACCCACCCCCTCATCTTACAGCAGATAAACCTGGTGCAGCAAAGCATGCAGTCATTATTTTATCCCCCCCACACACACAATCCTGGCAGACAAATCACTGATTATGCCAAAGGGCAAGATGATGGGTACGGCGCAGGCTGACAGCTAAATCAATGAAGGACGTCTGAATTATTGTTTGCTTAACGGAGTATGTCAGGCAGAATGCACAGCAGAGTAAGATTACCAATAATATTCAGAGGTCAATTTCCTTTCAGTGCACAGTGTGTGAGCCTTCGCACATATATACTGCCAGAACATTTTTACTGCGATGGGCAAGAACAAACCAAGCATTGTTTTGAAATCTCTCTTTTTTTAATTTGTTTTAATCAACTGAACCACTTTGTTTACTACAGCCAATTTTTCATTGTCCAACAACACACCATAAATGACCTTACACCAGCTTACTTACACGTGGTTCTGCTGAGGGTGCTATCTCCATTGTGTGTGTGTGTGTGTGGGGGGGACATAAGCACAACAGCAGCCAATTCATTGCCTACAGCATGAATCACTGAAAAGACAATCTGCCTGATTCTAATCTAAATTTTATTCTTTCTTATTTACTCGGCAGAATATCTATATGTTGTTCTAAGAGAGGCAGTAAAATAAATCTTTTCTTGTCAATCTGTACGAATGTGTTTGCACTTCCACCAACCTTGCATATGTGAACAACAAAGATTTCTCTTGACTCACACTGGAGCCTCCAGAACAACAGACAAACTGCAAGCTGTCTTACCTCGGCAAACTGCAGCCTGTTGAAGTTGCTTGGTGGGTTGGTGAATTTGAAGAACTTCTTAGGCATCACCCAGGTCTCCAGAGTTTCTAGCTTGCTCGTAGCCAGATTGGTGGCGTGATGCTTCACCAGGTAACCCTGGAATTCATCAAGTAGGAAGTAGATATGGATAGCAACAGGATGTCCCATGGCATAGTACCTGAGGAGAAAAAAAGCATCATGTCAGTCTGCAACTACTTCGGCTTCGCTTGCCACCTCCTGCTTAAATAACGTTAAGAGATATACTCGTCACATGCAATTTTGATCTTGAAGTCACATCTGGAGGAGGTGATGTTGGCCAAGATGACCACAGCACACAGTAAAACATTTAGTGATTGGCTGCAATATCAGTATCTCAAAGGAACAAATAAAAATGATGTACTGTGCAGTCCAAGACGATGGCTGATCCACAGACATTATTACCAATAAATGACCGAGTATTTGAAACAAAAGCAGGTCTTTTTCAGAATATGGTGGAGGACCAACAGATGGGTGGAGGAGTAACAGAAAACTACTGTTGGCGAGAACTCCACCCTTGTCTCATCGGTATTCCAGCCGATGCTGGAGGACCTCCTGCTCCCCTGGCCAAGCTGAACAGCAAACATTTACAGCAGCCGTAAACATTAACAGAGGCCCTATTCACACACCCAACCTCCAGTCCCCTTATGGCTGATGTCACAGCGGTATGCCAAAAACAGAGCACTCCTTCTGCCCTTCACACACCCCAAACTGGCAACAAGCAGCTCGTTGTGCCCTACAACCCCTCCTGAGTCTCCTTCACCCCCTCCTTGTGTTGGGAGGTGGGAACTACTCCTAAATCCTGGCACAGGCCTGTTTGAGGCTGAATGAACCACGGTTTCTTTCACAAACGGAACACGCACTGCCTTTGTTTTAACATCTCCAGAACGGTCTTGTGGTTTCCGTGGTGTTCACCTCAGTGATTAATGGGTTAACGTGCTACATAGGCTTTCACTTCACTTCAGTTACATACGGCTTTCATTAGCAGATCTCATTCAGTTGCAACAAGGCTTCGTTTTCACGAGGATGAAGTCATTTGCATCCAAGTTTAAGACTTTCTCCTTCACCTCTTTTTTTTGGTCCTACCCACAACAGGGTTAAAAAATAAATTCAGAAAAGTTCCTGAATGACAGATTGAGGAAAAATTGGTTACTCAGACTTAAATTTGAACAGATCCTGAATCAGTACTGACCTACAGCGGTTGTCGCTGGTGTCTCCTTGCAGGGAGTTGGCAGCTCGTGCCAGGCCGAGACGGGCGAAGGCATGGTAGTGGGTGAGCAGGGCATCACTCAGGCTGTGGACACCATCAGGCTCATCATAAATGTTCTCCCAGTAGGCTTTGAGTCCCGGGGTTCCAGGAGGGTAACTTCCAAACAGGAAGGTATCCAGCTGATTCACGATTTCCTGATTCACGCTGGCCTCAAATTTGCGCGCAAAGAACGTGGGCCGAGCTGTTTGCTAAAAGAGACAAAAAAAAAAAAACAGGAGGTAGAGCAGGATGGTGAGAGACGGTGTACTAATTTTTGGAAGGAACAGAGAGGACAGCAATAGAGGGAAAGAGACCGGAAAGATCAGATGGCAAGCAGAAATTGGAAGGACGATGCAATCCAGTGAGATGCACAAGAAAGAAGAAGAAGAAGAAGAAGAGGCAAAGATAGAGCTCCATTCTCAGGAGACGTGACTGATGGTAAAAATAAAAAAAAATCAAAGTGAAGAGCTAGCTTTGCATGTCAGTCAGCACACATCAACTTCACCTATTCAGAAAAATCAGCCTGCTAACATGGAGGAGAACAAAAAACATCCGTTCTTCAAGAGAACAGAATAAATTAAACTAAAATTTGGTTTGTAACTCTCAGTGGAGTAGAAAAGTCTGAAAATACACAAACCTTGCCATAAAAATAGAGGTGAAAAGAGACAACAGTAATTGAACAGCAGGTCTCAAGTGGATTTTAATTATTCATTATTTGTTTTTGTTTTTTTTTCCATAAAACACTTTTTAGACATGGAAAATATCAACAGTGGAAAAACAGTTGAGATTGTTCACAGCGTATCTACAATTAGAGTTTTCCTCCTCCAGATAGCTGGTGTGGAAGAGATGAGGGTGAGAAAGAGGGAGTTTTAGAGGTGATTTAGAGCATCTGTGTCCAAGAAGGGCTTTCAGAGGTTCCTGGTTCTTTGGAGGCTCAAGGCTGAGAACCGCTTGTGAACAAACTGAACTGCCATGACGCATTTCAAGGTTCCGTCAGCCGCCCTTTGTCCTCTTTCTTTCAGATGCCGCTGCGAGGGATGAAGCATTGTCGAAGGGTAATTACTCAATAGCCATGGCGGCGCTTATGCTCTTAATGGACTGCAAAAGCTCTTGCACCCTTCCCCCACTTCTCCCAGGATAGACTTGAAATGGTTAACCACAGCAGTTGATCACAGAGGCCCTTTCACATGCTGCTTTTCAGTCCTGATAGTCAATTGAAGGCTGTCGGGGTGAATTTCAAACCACAGTTAGAAGTGCTTAAAATGTGGTAGTTATTTTGAAGTGCCTGGGCCCCTCCTCTTTTCATCTCATGAACAACTCATCCTCAGCTGCTGGGCCAACCGAAACACTGACTGACACACACACACACACACACACACACACACACACACACACACACACACAGAGGAAAGGAAACACTAATTGCCAGTGCAGCAAGCAGATCCCATATATCTCAGCATGTAATTTCCCTTTGGTCTTTATGCGCTTTGGATGTTTTTAATCATCGCATACCACAGCGTCTTGCAAATTTCATTTAAGATCGGTTGCCTCTGACATTTTGAGCCCTGAGAGCGAAAGAACGCTCATCGTGATGATGTCATGGGCATGTCGCTGAAGAGCAGGGCCACTGGGATAACGGCACACGAGACCAGAATAAAAATGTAATGCCATAAACTGCATAAAGAAAAAAGACAAAAAGGAAAGAAAGAGCTCGAAGAGAGAAAACAGAAACAGAGAAATCATGAAAGTAAATGTGAAAGAAAGGGAAAAAGAAAGAAAATATGAATGAGAAAAAAAACATGTATTGAGTATAAGGAACAAGATAAACCGTGAAAGAAAAAGGATGGGAAAGAGGAAAATGCAGAACAGAAAGAGATACTGAAAGTAAGTTTTCAAAAAAGAATCAAAGAAAATTACAAAAATAAAGATTTTTTTCTTAATTTTTCTAATATAGAGGAAGAGTAAGATCAAAAAGACAAGCGGAAAAGGAAAGTAGAAATAAAAAGAATGAAGGTAAAAGAAGAAGAATTATTAGAAAAAACAAATGAGGAAGGTAGAAAAATATATCGAAAAATGAGATGGAGAAAATGAGTAAAGATTTACAAAAGATGGGCTGGAAATAAGAAAAATGAAAATAAACGAAATAAGAGAGAGAAACAAGGGAAGAGAAAATAAAGAGGTAAAGTAAGACAGAACGACAAGGGGAAAGAACAGTGAATAGTCAGAGAGAGAATGTCAGGAATAGAGAGAGGGAGAAGAAGAAAGGAAAAAAGCAGAGACTGCTCACTCGCAGACAAAGAAGATGGAAACAAAAGCAGCAGCTTTGGCCAACTCTTTGGAGAAAATGGAGCTCACCTCCTCCTCCTCCGACTATTGAATCCATACTCGATCCCACACTCCCACTCATTCCCCAGGGTGATGAGAGATTTAATGACAGGAGGAAAGACACTCTGACTCTCTTGTACTCTGAGTCCATGATCACATTCCCACCGTATGCTGCTATCAGCGTCCATTTGACGGGAAACCGCCTTCATCATTGATCTCATGCTGGCCACAGTTAATTACAGATCCTTGCACAAGTTAGCATGACTTGCCTACTTGTTAAGTCTCGTTGGATTTCTAATCAGAGCGGCGATCGGGCCTGGCTGGCGAACCCGTCCCGCACTATTAGTTGTGTGTCCAGGGCAAATTAGATGGCTGTAAAAGGGCCTAATGCAGAACGTTACTGTGTTCATTTCAGGTGTGGAATCATAGTGTTAACACTACAAAGGGGTTAAGTGAGGGTAGCTAATGAACCATGCCCTTCGGTTTGCTCTCTTTGGAACTGCTCTTGGCTTGTGGTATGTATTAGAGGTTTTCAACTCCTCTACTGGACACAAGCTTTTCTCAGACAAAAGTTTCTGCTCTAGTAACCAGAAGGTGGTGAGTTCAAGTCCCAGGGCTGCCAGAGAGCGAGCAAGAATATTTACCTTTTACTGCTCAGCTCACAACCTGGATTGGGTTCTGCCTCACCTGTTCTGAAGAACCGTGACTGCAGAGGACATAAGCAATAGTTAAGTTGACATGAAAGGCGGGTTCTAGGGAGCATCATCATTGCATGTTTGTCTTCAGAAGAATTCCTGTGGACCAGGCATCATCAACCGGCAAACCAAGGAACAGATGCAATTGTACCAAGCTCTCAAAAAATACTGTTGAAGAACCCCCTGTGGTGGAGGTAGTTCAGTATCCCACGTGGTATGGCCACACTCAGGTTTTATTTTCAGTGAACTGTAGATCACTGTGTTCAGATGGACCAGAGACTGGTTTTCTGTTCTGCACCAAGTGTCAATAACAGAATTCCTACACAACCAAACATGCCAGACTCTCAGGGTAAATGGGCTTAGGTCTGAAACGGTGGTTTAGCATGGGTTACCTGGAAGCGGGGCAGGTCAGAGGGTTTGAAGTCATTAGGAGAGCAGCCACACCAGTCCACGATGTGCTTATACTGGCACTTACAGCCCAGTTTCCGGTTCCAGTTAGTGATACGCAGGTTGTTGTCCACCATGCTCTCACAGTGAGGACTGTTCTCCAGCACCGTGTGGAAAAACGACTGCAGAGAGGAAGAGATGGAGAGAGAGAGAACTAATGACATCTGATAAAATGAAGACGGGTGGCCGTACCAGGAGGTCTGCTTTTTAAATGTCTACATCAGAGGGGGGGAAAAAAAAAGTCTGCTTTTCTCAGGCTAGAATCCAATATGTGAGGGGTGAATTACTATCTCCAGACAGGATAAAGAATCGCACCTCTTTTCTTTTCTAACCCTGCTGTAATTAAAACCATCCACTTTACACACTTAACACAGTGCTCCTGAGTCAGAGAATAACAGCGCACAGCTTCTAAATTTTCTGCTCAGCTTTGCTCAAGTTGCTGATTGAATTTTTAAAATGTTCAATAACATCTTGAATGAACTCACCTCGGCTGGCAAGAGAGTGTAAGCGTAGAAGCGCTTCATGCTGGTCACCAGGTCATCATCGGAGTTGATGACGTACTCCACGAAGGCGCGGTTCAGCAGGAACCAGTCAGAGCCTCCGTCCACAGCGATGCCTTCTGGAATCTTCCTGTCCCCCAGACGCCACATGTGTGTATCACACTCGAAGAAGAGCCGGTCCAGGCCCTGCTTTCTGATGAATCTTCAGAGAAGTGCCACATGTCAAATTTTTTTCTTACACCGGATTTTATTACTCTGATTATTAACTGTAATGCTGATATCAGATGGAACAGGCGAGTATTTGACATCCTCATATCAACATCCTTTGGTGCATTTTAATAAAGTTTTGTACGGAACACACAGGTGCGAAAAAAAAAAACCCCTTGGATAATCTTTTTTTTTTTCCTGATACATTTTTATATGACCCAGAATACCAGAATGGCACCAGCCTTTCTATTCCAGCTCATACAATATGATGCGTATTATTCCGCCGCTACTCACCGAGCATTATCTCTCCCATGAGACTTGATGAAGTTCATGTTGCGGTACTTGGAAAGGAAAGCCACCAGCTGATCATTAGTCCTGAAAGGAGGGAAAGAGAGAGAAAGCGAGAGGGAAATGAGAGAATTCTCTTCCTCTGTGTTTGTTTCAGCGTAAGAAAGTTTGTCCTTTTACTCAGATGATGGCTGTTTGCTTGGGCACAAATGTCATTTGTAAAATCCATGTCAATAAAGCATTTATTGAATCCAGAGAGAGAGCGAGAGAGAGAGGAGATCAATCAGGCTAATGAGAGGCAGTGTAAATGAGTGCAGGGCACAAGGGATTCTGGGAAATCTCTAACTCGCACTTGGCGTTACAGTGAACCAGATACGAGTGGCCTGCTTCAACCACAGCGTGACAGTCACTGCACTCTCATTAAATGATACACACACACACACACACACACACACAAACCTGCATACAGGCGAACGCTGCTCCGGGGGATGTGAGAGTAGGAAACACCTAACAATTAGATTTCATTACTGGCACTTTCCTTTAATTCGTATTGGATAAGGCTAATTGTCATTATTGTGTTAGCCAAGAATAGCATACTTTCGCAGAACAGCTTCGTGACAGCAGTATGGAGAAGAAAAAAAACAGATAAGTGAGTACGCCTATGTGTTTGCTGAATCCCTTAATTTAATTATGAACAAGACTATAAACCAACATATGGTGTCGTGCTGAACAACTGGCACTGTTGTTCATGTGTGAGTGCGATCTGTATGTTTTTTTTTTAATGGAGTACTTGAGCGGGGCGGCACGGTGGTGTAGTGGTTAGCGCTGTCGCCTCACAGCAAGAAGGTCCGGGTTCGAGCCCCGTGGCCGG
>JAODOK010000013.1:1262192-1276283 GCA_027576575.1 Netuma bilineata
TTTGCAGCTAGAATAGTCATTTACCACATTAGCAATGGATAGAGTGGATTTCTGATTAGTTTAAAGTGATCTTCATTGAAAAGAACAGTGCTTTTCTTTCACAAATAAGGACATTTCAAAGTGACCCCAAACTTTTGAACGGTAGTGTATTCACACCATCAATGAAAGACAGATGACTGACCTGCAATCAACAACCAAAACAATTTATTCGGGCTTTGTTTTTCTTGATAAAAAGCATAAAAAGTCTGCTGACCTAAATGTCCTCGTTTTATCCTTCACATCTTCGATCCTGCAGCCGTTTCTATAGAAACCACAAGCCTGCGGGGAAACCGTCTGAGAGTTTGTCCTCGCTGGGGCGCTAAATACCGACCGCTAGCTCCACACGGAATTCTCAAACTTTCACATTTCACACATTTAAGTGCAAATACATCGCAATAAAGATGTGAGAAGGTTATACACATTCAAATTAAGATCGCAAATGTATCTGACATGTTGGCTAACTCGTTAGCCTCGCTAACTTTCTCCCTGAAAGACATGAACTTTAAATGCTCGCAAACACACAGAGCTGAGGGGACGCTCAGAAAAGCTAGCGAGGCTGCATCCCAAATGCCTCCCGATTCAACATCGAGTCCACTACAGCAAGCCGTTCTAAAAAGTACTACTTGTACCCTATATAGTACACCTACTTAGGGGGGACGGAGACATTTTGTAACACAGCCAATACAGCCCTCAGCCATTTTGTTAAAGGGTGCCTCTTAAAAGATCCGCCGGATGAAACAAAGGATTTCAAACTTCAGTTCCGGCGAGAGATTGAACTGCAGGACAATGTGAGATAAATGTGTACAAATATGCAAATAAGTCATAGAAATGTAAGCAAACACACCAAGTTTTAAATATATACCCACTCAGCTTTTAATGGAAGTGTATTCATCTAATTTTAGACAAATTTCAGATAGCCGGGACATATTTTAGTTTTAAATTAATAAGCAAATCCATCATTTTTTTTTAGATAAAATAAAGTATACAGCCTCATCATGACTTAAATGTATCACCATTATACTTGCACTAAAATATTCCACTCTCTGCTTTATTATTATTATTATTATTATTATTATTATTATTATTATTATTATAAAGTGTAATAAACAATCAGACTGTGCAATTTTTTCAGTATTTTTGAAGTAGTTACTTACTTGGATATCCAGTTGAGACCCCAGTCGTCACTCTGGTCAAAGAAAGCTCAATGATACTGCAAGAAAAAACGCGCTCTTTTTGAAAAACCAGCCGACTTTCAATGATAACAACCTGCAGGAGATAAGAGTGAAGAGTTTGGGAGGGAGCTAAAGATACATGGAGACTATAATGTACAGTTTTGTCGTGGGAGTGAACAGATCTCTTCTTGTGGAGGTTCAAAGATACCAACAACTACAATAAAAAGATATTTATTTGCTTCTTTAAAACTTAAATATTGTGATACACTATGGGTTTTTTTTGTGACCACTAAATGAATATATGAATTACACTCTGCATATATTAATACATCAGTGAAAGAAGAAAATTTATACAGTCTGTTTAAAAAAAAAAAAAAAAGAATGTATCGAAAAGTGTTTTGTGTAACTGAGCAAATATCAGGTTCATAAAGTTTTATTACAATCCATTGGAAATTAAGATAAGCATTGGTGTTCCTTTATTAATAAATTCAAATAGTTTGGCAAAAGAATACAGGATTTTTGAAGAAGAAGAAAAATCATCAATAATCTTGACACTGATGATGACAATCCAAATAGACGTTAGGTTCAGCAGGTAGGGTTAAAGGTAGGATCAGGAATATGTTTTCAACACTGTTTGTCTGGCAGTAATGTTAGTTTTTTCATGTAGATTGGATGTGTTGTTTTTATTCTTATTGTACTTTATAATTTGGATTGTTGTGTTGCAGGATGCACAAACATTTCATTTAATTTAACACACTGGAAACATCTAATTCTTCTTCTTCTTCTTCTTCTCAGTGCCTTTTATGCTTCAATGGCATGTAGGGCAGCAACAAAAGTTTTCCACCTCCGTCTGTCCTGGGCAAGTTGTTGGATGGTGCCCCATGTGTGGTTCCGGCTCTGCACTTTGTTGCTGTTTCTGTAACTGAGCTTTTTTGCAGGACAAGGCAGTTCACCCTGAGCCCAAACCCCTAACCTGGAGGGCCTGGTGCTGCCTTTTGTCTGAAATATCTCATGGTTGGTCTATAAATCAAATTAAACAGTGGAAAGTTTTTCATTTTCCACCAAGAGTGGATGCAAACTTTTGCACTTGGCTGTCCAGCATTTTAGGGGAAAGACCGCCATGTGTCCAGCAGGTGGCGTTGTGCCAAAGGATTCGGTGGCTCCATTTTCACTCACATTGAAAAGTCAGTTGGGTTCATTTCCACATGGTCAGGATGATAATCTTTGAACTAATTAGGGATGAATTAAAATGGCAGGTATAAAATATAGCAGATATTCCAACTCTCGCAGCGATTTCAGGCTTTTACAAAATTCCTGATGGAGTTGTAATGGATTCTAAAGGGGATGGTAAGTTGTTAATTTTTATGGGCCGTAAAAACACATCATCCAGTGAACTACGAAGAAATCATTGATGAATGATGAACCATTTTCTCTTGCACAATAGACCACATCATCCTGCCCTCTGTGTGAATGTATCCGTTTAGTCCCTGAAACACCTGGCTTCTCTGACAAATGATCATTTCGAACAGGAAATAACATGACTGGTATAGACAAGAAAACAGCAAGATAACGAGGGAGTGACTTACAGTCAGGGGTGAAATGTTCTTCTGAATAATCATTATCATAACAATAACGATGCCAGAAAAGGCTTCTTTAGAGGAACACACTGATCAGAACCATTTTTGTTTGCAGAAGTATGCTGAAGAGAAAATTCATTCATGATATCAACAACAAAAACAAAATAGCTAAATATTTGTGTCGTTAAGGCTCTTTACGAGATCGTAGAAATAATTCCAGCAGTCAGGTTCAGTCAATTATAAACACCACGTGCTGTTGAATTCTCAGTTCTGACTGGTCAGAAGCTGTTGATTCATTCTCCATTTCAGCAGCTCTGACAGTAGTGCAGCTACAAATCACAGGTTTATAATATTAATGTGATCGTTCCTATAGCGACAGCTCATTGACGGCAGACGCGCCACATATACGGATTGGAGGATGTCTTCTGTCCAGAGACGTTCATTTAAAAACATTCATGGAAGGAGTCTCCAATGTCACAGGTTTCGTTCTCCGACATCTTCAGAACAGAGGAGTGGTTTCTCAGGAACAAAAAAAATGACAAGTCGTCTTGTTTTCTTCAAGAAAGAGGAAAATCGAGAGATCGGTGACGGAATGACTGTTTATAGCTGCTATAATGGAAGTGTTTCATTCAGTGTAACTGCTATAAACATAAGTATGATGTGTCAGTCAAAGACAAAATTGTGGTGAAAGAGGAATAAAACATTGAGATATTTCAGATTTCAGTGATATATTTAACCAGAACTGAATTCTAATGAAACATCATGCAATGAACAGATTTTCAGGGAAAAAAAAAAACAGAAAAAGCATAATCATCACAGCTTCCTGTCTTCTCGTGTTTATATGACGCTTCAGAGAACTTCAGAGGTCACTGTATGTCATGTCATGATTAAGTGAGGTGTTTGCTCTGTGACTAGCAGAACTGATCATGCGGTTTAGAGTCATTTCCTGTACTTCCTGTAACCGTCCCTTTAACAGGACTGCTTCATGTCTAAATTCCTGGAAATATTTTATTTATTTATTTATTTATTTATTTTTGGCACACCTGAATTTCTCTGAACTCTTCTTCCTGGAGCACTCTGAAAAGCAGAGTGAAAAAAAAAACCCTCTATGTGTTATACCTCCTAAAAGGTTCAACAGATAACTCTACAACAGTGTTTCCTCATCACAGACAGAACCCTGAAATGTGATTCCAAAGAACTCTCGAGGAACTAGTTTTTCTAAGAACACATCTTCACATCAAGCTTTCACATTAAACTCCTCTCTCAGTCTCTGCTCTTCTCCTCTTAGAACCATTATACAGTATTTCAGACGCTCAAGCCCTTCAGCTGTCCACCTTTAAAGAGCCTGACAATAAAGCTCTTTTGATATTCAAGAGGATTCCAATAATCCGTAAGTCTCAAATCAACCCTTCAAGAAACCTGAAAGAAAAAAAAAGTCCCTCTGGAATAATTGTAGAAAGTTAAATGTTCAATCCAACCACAAAGTGTTTTCCTGTCAGAAAGGGTTCCAAATATCCACAGAGAGAGAGAGAGAGAGAGAGAGAGAGAGAGAGAGAGAGAGAGCATGTAAGAGAAACCTTTAAAGACCCTTTGGTTGGAGGAACCCTTCAAGCTTTGATGTGCAACAAAGTGTTTCTGACCAGAACGACTTCCAAGTGGAATCCTTTTTGGAAGTCCAGTAAGACCTGAAAAAAAAATAGAAACATTAAAGGGTTCTTAAGGGCTGTTACTCTGGAGGAACCATTAAAGGTTCGATATAAAACCCGGAAACAAAGTCATAAAGGATTCTACAATGAAGAACTCTGAAAAGTTCTCCCTAAAGAAGCATCTTTCTAAGCGGTTCATCGATTGTTGCTTTGTGGAACTCTTCAAGATTCCACGTAAAACCCTGCAATAAAGTATTTTCCTGTCAGAAAGAGTTCCAAGAAGAAGTTTTTAGGAAGCACTTTATGAGCCCTTAATGTACCCTTGAATAACTGTTTTTTCCCCTTTTAAATTCGAAAACAGAAGGATTGTTTGGTTGTTCCTTGAAGGGAACTATTTAAAAGCTTCCATTTGAAACCCTCTAACATGGAGTAGAACCTTTTTCGGAAGCGAAGCGCCCTTGTTAGACCCACAAGGAACCACTGAACTAAGAATGTACAGTTTTAAAAAATTCGTAAAAATAAAAGAGTTCTATGGTTTGAAGAAACCTTAAAGTATACTCCAGGGGTGCTATAATTTTTACAATAGTGATACAAACAAATGAGAATTTACGATCATTTGGCGAAAAGGTTTCCATGTCTGCCAGATACAGGCGCCCCCTTGTGGTGTGGTGTGGAAAGACTAGAAACTACAATTTGGGTAATTGAATTAGATGCCCCCTGCGATGACCTGGCAACTTGTCCAGGGTGTACCCTGCCTCTTGCCCATAGTCAGCTGGGATAGGCTCCAGCATGCCTGCGACCCTGAAGGACAGGATAAGCGGCTACAGATAATGGATGGATGGATGGATGGAATTAGATGCCGAACACCAGAAGATTATGACAAAGTGGCGATCGTGAAGCGTTCATGCCTCTCTGGGGTGGAAAAAAGCAAAGGAGGAGAAATGAATGCTAATTAATTGGATTTAATCAATTTGGTACTTTCTTATTTCTGCTTATTGGAACTGAAATGGAAAAATTAGTGGCTAACTAGCAAATGAGCTCGTATCTTGGCTAAGATATGTTAAGTTGATCGCTTGATGCTACTCGCTGTGACAAAAGTAACCCGATGTCTTGAAGATGGTTGCTGTTTTTCACCATCTTTTCAGAAATATAGCAACTCATCTGATTACAACCAATGAAGAAATAATTGTGTACCTATTCAATTTTATTGTTAGTATTCTTATTATATAAATAATTTATTGTTTAAATTATATATTATTTATTATTTGTTCAATTGTTTTGAGATTTAATTCTTCGTGTATATCGCTCATGTTCAGCCATTTTTCCCTCATCCAGAAAATAAAGTATGAATTCTGTTCTTTCTTGCACAGAAAATAAACTGACTGGTGTCACTGAGTGCTCGGAACTGGCCCTGAATGAAAGTGACGTTGTGTTGTTGTTAATAAACTGTGAAACAGATGCCCACTTTTCTACCTAGAACCCAAAGGGGGGCACAAACAGTTTAGGACACATTTCAGAATAAATAATATTAACTCACTGCTGTATACAGGTTGTTTTTTAAGCTGAACTAACATGCTGGTTGTTCCCCCACCCAAAATTGTAAAGCGACCTTGGGTTTTGAGAAAGGCACTATATAAATTGAACTTATTATTATTATTGGTGTTCCTTCTCAATTAAAAGTCCAGAAGATAAAGAAATAACAAGTAAATTGTATTGCTGAACAGTAAGGCCCAGAGGTGAACAATCTTGTTCATAGTGAACAATTGATGATGAAGCACTTTTTAAAGACTATACTTTTAAGGATTGTATATGTTAGGATGTGTGTATTGTTGTTGTCTTGTCTGCCACAATGTATTTTACATAGTAGTGTATTTTGTACTGGGATCGCTGAATTCCTGCCTGCACAATGAATTTACCAGTACTGCGGTATGGTACAAATAAAGAAACCTTGAACCTTAAAAGCGTCTCAGCCGAGTGAGATGTGACGTGAAATAAGGACTCGGTCTTTGTGAAAGCGATAGAAAATGAATTTCCAGGCACTGAGTCAAGTTAAAAGAAACACAGCACAAGAGCAGACTGAGGTCAAAGTCCAAAAGGCTCCAATAGAATAGTTTATCATCCTTTTGTTGTGTTGAGCTCATGATAAAAGGTTTGAAGGCAAGTCATGTGATTTGTGGGAATTCCGTCAAATGTGAAAGTGAGCGAAAGCAGAGACAAAGAACTGAATTCAATTCACTACAATCTGACTTAAGCATCTTTTTGTGTTGCTGAAATGAAATTCCCGGTACGTCTGCACAGAATTTCTTGGAAACCAAGACATGAACCATGTTTAAACACTTAAAAATGCAAACACTTGAACGTTTATCAGTGACACTTTGCTCAAGTTGTCATTCTGGGTTGCACCAACAAAAGAAAAGCTTTAACCTGGATGAAATAAAAGTGTATCACTGACATTAAATTTAGTTTTACAGTAAAGTTTAACTTTGGATGGAATTCCCTGATGGACTGTGGGACATGAAAGTGAAAAAAAAGTATTGAAAAAATTGTTCTCAGGAGTAAATCCATCACGACAGGCAATCAAAACGGGTGAGATCTTCATCACTGATGTGTTCTTTGTCCTTGAGAATAAACACATTGAATGATTATTAAAGTCTGGTTACTGTGCCGTGTTTGGTGGAGGTCTGAATGCACATCCATGTGCAAAGGAGAACATAAAACACTGACACAAAACATCTGTGCTGCCCAGAAATGAAACTCACAGCAGCTCTGTTCTCACTGCAGCACTTTCAGGTCAGGGGTTAGAAGTCAACAGTCTGCTGAAATGACACACAGACTAATGAAATGACTGCACTGGTCAATAAAAAAGAAAGAAAAAGATAAGAGAAAAAGAAAAGAAAGAAAAGAAAGAAGGAGACTTCACTTTTAAGAAACAACGCCATCTGCTGGTGTGTTTGATGGCGAACACCAGCTGAACTTTCACTTTCACTTTCTTATAAACTGTGAGATTATCAGAGACAGGGCACACACACACACACACACACACCCCTTCAATGTGACCTACTAACCTTGTTTAATTACCTGTTCAGGTTCATACATTTGAAAAAGTGATAATAAAAAAAAATAATAATAATAATAATAATAATAATAATTCAAGAGTTAGTTAAATGAAAGCCTTATTTATTATTATTTTTTATTTTTTTTTGCATTGCTTATTGCAAATAGTTGTCCCATGTGTGGGGACAGGAAAAGGTGCAACAGAAAATGTTTTATGAATGGGATGATAAATGGAACATTTTTTTCGCACTTTTTTAGGTTTTTATTTGACTCATCTTGGCGGTAGTAGTAGCAATAATAATAATAATAATAATAATAATAATAATAATAATAATAATAATAATAATAAGTCAAACAGCCCAAACTTGTGTGCTTTGAGGACAAGGCAATGACATTAAGCTTACACTAATATTCTGTTACATATTCTGTGCATGTTTGTCTCGTAAATGTGCACATGCCCTGTCTTAGTGTCATTAGACAAGCAAAAATCCTCAAAAATGATTTGATCCTATCCTGACTTTAATGTCTTTGGCTTAAATGCAGAATAAATCCAACATCCAGCTGTTTCAATCTCACGAGATAAATCGATCCAGAAACATATTCAATATACAATGCAATAAATGACAAAAATTCCAATTTCCCCAAAAGGACCCAGTTGCTTAGAAGTGAACCACATGCTCGGAGAAACTGCAGTTACTCATGCAGTGCTTGCTGTGATATAATCTGATGTGCCACATGTGAAAGAGGAAAAAAAAAGATCCATCCCACTGTGTGGTAAACATGAGTGTTTCTGAGAAACTCGACAGAAATGAAAGTAGCCATGCAGTCAGGCAACTGAGTGGAGATATATACAATGTGTGTGTGTGTGTGTGTGTGTGTGTGTGTGTGTGTGTAAAAGACATTTCAGTTTCACAATGAAATCACTGTTTGAAGCAGCTGGCAAAAAGAACTAATTCCAAGCAGATGCATGCCCAAACGCACACCTCGGTGCTCATCTCTCTGTCTCGCCATGTCCATAATTGCAGATGCATGACCATGGTGAGACAGAGAGATGAGCCCTGAGGTGTGCGTTTGGGCATGCATCTGCTTGGAATTGGTTCTTTCCTGTGCCTCGGCTGAGTGGACGTTTCAATGCATGCCCATCCACAGAGGAGAACATCAACACTCACCCTCTCTCTCTCCCCTGTCAAATAGTTTGAAGAAGAACTGCATGTAGGTGTGATGGTCAGGGGTACACATGGTTGTATTATGTAGAAGCATTTAGGTATACCTGCATACAGATCTATAGATAAATAAATAAATAACACGGTACATATTTTTCCAATGTGCTTTATGTGTTTTAACAGTTCGATTAAATTCTGAAACGCTCAAGTAGGGATATGTTTATCTCAATCAATCAATCAATCAATCAATCAATCAATCAATCAATCAATCAATCAATCAATCTTCCTCTCGGGTCCTGAATGGTGACCTCCTGTTTGATATAAATATACAGATACATATACATTTTATTTTTTCATTCGGTCGCCATGGTAACCAGGGCTCTCGTGCTGTTGACACAGTGTGTGGTTTGCAGTACTGAAGCAGCCTGACGATTTCAGAGAACTTAATGCTAAAGCGAAAGCAAACTTTCCGGGAAATGCAGTGTGTGTGTGAGAGAGAAAGAGAGAGAGAGGAGAGAGAGAGAGAGGGCGGAGCTTATGCTGCTATATTAAAGCAGCGGTCCAGCGCTCGGATTCACGCGGAGATCAAAAGGAGCGCAAACCGGAGCTCAGGCTTCATCCAATGGGATTAAGTGCGCGCGCGGTGTGGAGTTTATAACCATCCCGAAGAGACGCCATGTTTCCCCGCAGTCCTGCTCGGGACTCCCGGTTGTGCTGAACGGTAAGAGCGCTCTCTCTCTCTCTCTCTCTCTCTCTCTCTCACCCAAACCCTGCTGTTCAAATTCGCCTGGACAGAGTTGATTAAAGCCAGACGGTGTGTGCGCTATTCGTGTGTGCGCTATTCCCTGTGTGTGTGCGCTATTCGTGTGTGCGCTATTCCCTGTGTGTGTGCGCTATTCGCGTGTGCGCTATTCCCTCTGTGTGTGTGTGTACGCGCTATTCCCTATGTGTGTGTGTGTGTGTGTGTGCTATTCGTGTGTGCGCTATTCCCTATGTGTGTGTGCGCGCGCTATTCCCTATATGTGTGTGTGTGTGTGTGTGTGTGTGTGCGCTATTCCCTGTGTGTGTGTGCTATTCCCTCTGTGTGTGTGTGTGTGTGTGTGTGTGTGTGTGTGCGCGCGCGCTATTCCCTATGTGTGTGCGCGCGCGCTTGTGTGCCAAGATTTAGCCCAAATTCGGAATCTGACCCGAATCTATTCCTGCATTCCGAAGTGAACTCCTGTCCGAGTTAATAGCTCACTTCGTAGTTACAGAAGTCGAGTTTCAGTGTAGTTTTCAACATCAACCCGACGTTCTCTTGCAAGCAAATTCCTGGAAAAACCTTGGAGGAGCGCCTCCTGGAATTTCATGAAACCTTAACCTCAGAAACATCAATACTTCGGAAAAAAAAGAGTGCGCATTGGTGCCTAGGCTTCTTCACAAAACACTTCAGTCCTGTCCGTTCCCACAGGGTTCAATTCTAAACACTGGAGATGAAATTTCAGACGCTGTGAGATGTTCCACCACCAACTTTATCTCCTGGTGTGCTTTCAGTCAGTTGTGCACCGAGTGCTTCATTACCCTTACAGTTGTTGTCCCCCCCCCCCGTTTAATTAAACTTGGGTTGAAATTAGAAATTCCCTTTCCGCTGTTTGAGACTTGTCTGTCAGAGTTACTGCACCAATCTGGAGGGATTTGAATATTTTAGTGTTTCTCAGACAGTGGAACTCTTGTTATTGTCCTCTAGCTCACATCCAAACGCCAGAGGGCTGCCAGAGATCTAATTCCTGATGATCTTTATTCAAAAGATTCAAACCGGCATTTAATTCAAATCAGCTACACCTCACAATCAAATCTGTTCCATCTGCAGTATAATAGGAACTCGAGCGCTGCTCGTCCTCGAGACCTGAAACTTAAGGAAACGGAAACTGATCTCAGATCTGTGGAATTAACTGCAGCTTGATACTTGAATATGAAACGCAGCTTTCCTACTCTGTTCTTAAAAGGTCTAATACAAAATTTTGTTGTGCAAGTTATAACATTTTCTCTTTCCTTCCTCCCACCAGACCTCATGATCTTCGCCTAGATGACCTTTGTGAAGCTACGCTATGGAAGACCGCGCCAAGAGCTGGTCTTCCCTGTAGAATGGTAGCACACGGCGCCGTGGAAGACACGTCAGGCACTTCAGCGGATCGCCGAGCCCCAGTCTCGCACCCCGAAAACCGCACACACTTCCGCTTGTTCAGGAGCGAGGGCGACTTCAAGACCATTGTCGAGACCACGTCCATGCTGGAGGAGAGTGGCTTTTACTGGGGGCCCATGACGGTCGAGGAGGCCCACCACAAACTCAAGAAGGAACCGGTGGGAACTTTCCTGATCCGGGACAGTCAACAGAAGTACGTTTTCTTTACGCTGAGCTACAGGGCGCCTTCGGGTCCCGTCAGCGTTCGGATACAATTCCAGAACTCACGCTTCAGTCTGGGGAGCAAGGAGTCATTCGAAACGCTCTTCCAGCTGCTGGAACACTACTCCAGCTCGGCGAAGAGGAACCTGTTGCGGCCGTACAGGAAGCAGCGCACACGCTCACTGCAGGAACTCTGCCGCAAACGGATTATGGAAACGTCCGGAGCGCAGGCTATTGATCAACTTCCAGTCAATCCTGTCGTCAAAGACTTCCTCCGCTCTTTTCCATATCGACTCTGAAGGCTCGGACGCATTAATGCACCGCTGCGGAAATATGTTTGCCATACTTGACGGATCCAAACAGGCACTTTGTAGCACACTTTGGAAAGACTTGAACACTTGAAAGTTTACGTCGTCCTTGAATGTTTACACTATAATGCAGGGAGTTTCAGTGCTTCCTGTGATTCTGTTTTTGCTATGCAAAAATCTATATTTCTTTAACAGTATTTTTATACTAATAATAAATGTATTTTTAAACCATTGAAAAACACATCTGGCTTTTTTTTTTTAATCAAAAATCACTTGTGTACATTGGGAGGGGGAAAAGACAAACATGTTGGAATATTAGATTTTGCCTCACGACCAAAGCCTGAAGAACACATTTCAGATTTTCGTGGTGTAAACAGAGTATTTAAAATCGTACTTTCACTTTGTGAAAACAGGGGCAGTCTGGAAGCTCTTTTAGGAGTGCTGCCAGGAATATCAGGAAACTTGAACCTTCCTGAAAGAAACACAGGAACCTTGAAGGTTTTTTTTTATTTTTATTTACAAACACTAAAAGAAATAAGAGAATCTACAGTGCTGAAGTTCATTAATTCAAAGAAATTTCAGTTGTTTCAACAGGGTGAGGTCTTCTCACACTGCTCCGTCACTCACAGTACATTTAAATTAAAAAGAAAAAAAAAAACTAATCCAACCGGAATAGTAAAACTGCACTTAGGAACATTGTGTTTCCAGTGTACTGTCTGTATTCAAAGCCCTTCCTAAGAATTTCGTCATTCAACCGAAAGTCAATCTCATGCTTCCTAAGAATGGGGAAATGTTCTCACCATGCCCACTATGTCACTGGTACCTTTTTTTTTTTTTTTGGACAACTTTTTCATCTAGATGACATCTCTTGATGTACCTGCATTCCTGAAATGACACACGTGCTAGACTGACTCATTTGAGTAGAAGCAGGGTTGAGGGGCGGAGCTACAGTGACCGTAATCTCTTCTTAGTTCATGTACACATTTACAAGAAACAGAGGGTGGGCGGAGCTAGTTAGGGAACACACACACACATACACACACACACACAAAAACAACAATAAATTGCTTTGCTCAGAAAATGAGTAAGATCAAGATAAGGCTTTGTGTCTTGGGTGTTGCCGTACCGTAAACTGTAGATTAGCGATGGTAATAGTGTTTGACGCAGAAGGAAGTGATTTCTTTCACTGAGATCTGTCTGGCTTTATATATGTGCGGCTTAAACGTGTTTCCTGGTTTGGAAGGGAAAAAGGAAAGACAAGCTGGCATTAGAGATTAAATGAGTTAAAGTTAGATTAAAGGAGTATTTTTTTAACTTAAAAAAATTATTTTAGATTTCTCTAAATTGGGGACTTTTTTGTAGTTATAGAAGGATTTTTTTTAATAATGTTTTTTTTTCACAGTTGATTTTTTTTGACTGTCAATTTTATTTGAAGTTGCAAAAAAACATCGAAGCTTTTTAAAGGGGTAAAATATATTGTCTTTTTTATAGCTCATATTTTTAGAATATTTTTTTTGATAGTTGTTGCAAGTTTTAAGTGTTACATTTGTCCAATTTTAATTTTTTATTTTTTTTAAGTGGTGGATTTTTTTTTCAAGCTGTCCAATTTGTTTACAGCTATAGAATATACTTTAAAGATGGAGAATTTCAGTCCTGACCTTGTTTCATCGTCACAAATTCTGACATTGACAACCATTCAAGAAGTCTTATGTGCTGGATCCAGGATGTTTTACTGACTTTATCCCCCCAGTAACATCACTCTGAGACAGGCTCAGTTCCAGACTCTGCACATAATGACAGTGTATGAATTTCTTGTGACTCATGAATGAGTTCTTGAAAGCTTCCTGATACTTTTTGTGTTTTTTTTTTTGAATCACCACACTCTCTTGGAAGTGTCTGTGCTTACTGAGAAGCACCCCGGGGTGAAACTGAGTGCGGTGGCCCATGACGGAAATCAGCTCAAGAACAAAGCAGCTGTGTGTTATCTTTTTGAATCTTTCAGGGTTGAGATGGGTATCTTCCGAAGAACTCGAATGAATGTGCGAGTTCTGGTGAAAGATTTTAGGCGAAGACAGACTTGAGATGAAAGGGCATGTGATTGGTTTGAATTTAACACTGGCTGGATTTTATTTCTGAGTAGAATCAGATAAAGAAATGGAACGGAGTCCGTGTCGAATTGCAGACGCTCAAGCTTTTTGCAGTCAAGTGAAGCAAGTTTCAGTCAACTGAATGCTTCACATTCAGATATGACACAACATCAAAACTTGTGTTGGACAGAAATGCTTTTAAATACATAGATTTTCCATGTCATATACTTGATGAAGGTAGGAAAAAAAAAGATTTCTAGGTAATTAATTTCATTTACACCCCGGTTAAGTTTATTTCCACAAATAATCTGATTTGGGTTCAGGGAATGAAGGTCTTCTGAAAAACAAGCGGCCGGACTGGACCTGAAAGCAAATATTAATCAAAAAGATCTACATTTTTATTCACTTTGTTGAGCAGAAGCATAAACTCAAGTTCCAAGATACACTTTGTAGTGTGTGTGTGTGTGTGTGTGTGTGTTCAAGGCATCACTTGACCTGCTCAGGGTGAAAAACACACATGAAACAAAATCAATTCCAGGAAAGAAGACTGCTGTCTTTCCCTGAAGAACCTCTTACACAATATATTTACTCTCTCTCTCACACACACACACACACACACACACACACACACACACACACACACACACACACACACACACACA
>JAODOK010000013.1:1570772-1581000 GCA_027576575.1 Netuma bilineata
AGTCAGCTGGGATAGGCTCCAGCTCGCCTGCGACCCTGTAGAACAGGATAAAGCGGCTACAGATAATGAGATGAGAACTTCGGCAGTTCAAACATTTAATTCTTTCAGACTTCTTAATTTTTTTTTTTTTATCCGTCGTGCATCAGCCGTATTAAAATCTGTAACCACTCCGTATTTTGTATCCTTTTTTATTTCCATCATCCGTGAGAAAGTACAGAAGGAAGAAAAAATGGAATTCAATGGGCATGACGGGATCAGCTGGACGATTTGGACTTTGCTGATGATGTTGCTTTCCTGGCGCATAATGACAATCAAATGCAAGCTAAGATCACCCAAGTGGAGGAATCCGCAGCAAAGCTCAGCCTTTCCATTAGTAAGGGTAAAACCAAGTCCATGAGAATGAACACCACCAATAACAATCCCATAATGTTGGAGAAGGGAGCCATTGAAAATGTTCCATCATCATTTACGTACCCGGAAAGCATTGTTAGCATGAACGGAGGAACAGATGAAGATGTTAAAGTCAGAATAAGAAAAAACAGCATTTAACATCTTGCAGAAGATATGGAAGTCGAGGGACATAACTTCGACCAAACTGCAAATTTTCAGTACTAATGTCAAAACCGTCTTAACTTTATGGATCTGAAACTTGGCGGTCTTCAAGGACCATCTTAAAGAAAGTCCGAGCATTGATTAACAAGTGCCTTAGAATCCACTTTTTCTGAGAGTTTGGTGGCCAGAAGCCATCAGGAACGAAGAACTATGGGAGAGAACAGGCCAAGATCGGCCACACTCTACGATAGTCAAAGGAGAACATCGCCAAACAGGCACTGGCATAGAACCCATCGGGAAAACGTCACCATGGAAAACCAAGGCATGCATGGAGAAGAGAGATGGAGGCAGAGGGCTACAACCTGGAGAAGATAGCCCACAATCGTGTTCAAAGGAAGCTAATTGTTGATGGCCGATGCTCCACCATGGGGGAGAAAGGTGGTGATGATGCAGTCTGTGACCTATCTACATTATATCAACCACCGGAGTGTGCGCATGAGTTGTTTTGAAGCCCAAGCTGTACGGTATGACCCGGAAAAATGTGCGACAACTTGGAAAAAACTTCCATGACTATTCCAAAGTTGCACGTATTTATTTCCCTGAGTGTCAGGACCAAGCGATATTATAGTGGGGATTATAGTTGTGGTGTTTCTGCTGCAGACTGGAACTAAACTCAGGCAGAGGGACAGTCAGAGTCATGGGTATAGTAATCGGTGTTGTGGGACGGGACCCTTAATATAAATCTGAATCTTGAGCCCTTCACCTGCCTGCCCATATTCCAGCTGAAACGCATTTTCATATAACTGCAGACGTCTCGCTGTGGTCTCGTATAAACCAGGTTTCACTCAAAAAGTACAGAATTTCATCAGTCAAATACATTTTATTGGAACAATGTCAAAACTATTAACCTGACGACAACGACAACAACAGCAACAACGAAAAAAGGAATTAATACGAACGTCAGTCATCTTTAAAAGTCTGTTCTATATTGAACAACTCGCCTCGCTGACACTTTACTAAAACGAACAGTTAAAAAACAAACACGTATCGTTCACGTTTCGTCGGCCCACACGGTGTGGACGTCGCTGTAGGGTCCATAGCGGCCGTACACGTCCTTCCCGATGATGAGGAAGCACAGCGTTTTGTTTCCGGATCGTTCCGCCGCCACCCTGCAGGCCATCGGCAAAGGCATGGCTTTGATCACGCCCATGGTTTTCCATTTGGAGAAGCTTCCGTCACTGCGCTCCTGCGCCACATAGATGTAGTAGCAGTCCATGGTGGCGGCGTCCGGGTCTTCTTCCTCCACGTTCCAGAGCAGCGCGATTCCTCGCGGGTTTTTGATCCGTGCCACTTTCACAACAGGCTTCTGAGGCATGGATTTGCTGGCGGCTGCGACGGGAAGCTGGTGCGGGAACGGAGTGTGTGGGAACGGCGGAAGTCTGGACTGCAGGGCCGCCTGTTAAATCACACGACGTTAGCATCTTAAGGAATTGATCAGAGCTCGCGACAATCAAAAAAAATTAACTCAGGAAAATTCTTTGCAAAAACGTACAACGAATTGAGGAAAAACAACAGCAGCAGCGCTGTTGAGGAAAAACCTAACAGTATGATCAAAATGTATACAATTACAAAATGATTAAACTTCACCTTCAATAAACAAGGAATTAAATAAAATTTACAGAAAAATTTCATAAAATAAACCATACAAATCTTTTATATTTAAGCCAACAGAAATCTGATTTTTTTTAAAGTGTAAAATACAACAAAATCTAAAGAGTTTTTTTTTTAAAGATAGAATGTTTATATTTTTAAGGGAATGTCATTTTAATGTATATTGAATTTTTCTGCATACAATGCCTTTGCACTTTTAATAATAATAATAATAATAATAATAATAATAATAATAACAACTTTAGTCTACCTTTAATATTGTATCAACATTCTCAAACATTTAATTAAAATGTTCCCGATATATTTAACAGTTATTCCCCGAAATCGAGTCGTACATGAGCTGACAGCCGACGAGGCACGTCGCGTCGCACTGAGTTGTCCGTAATCCATGTACGACGAGATTGAGTGGAATAACTGTTTTATTCACTGGATTTTGAGAAACAGAGCATTTTTATTTTCTTGTAAATTTGATAAATAAAAGCTTTATCCAAAATGTCTGACAAAATCATTTCCACTTAGAATCTAAACAAACCGGGGAAATGACCGGAGCAATTTGTGAAAAATGCGATAATAATAATTCTTGAAAAAGATACGCTCTTACCATCAAATACTTTCATTCCATATTTTGTTGCTTTTTTTTTGGTGGGGGGGGGGGTTGTTTTCGAGTAGAGTTTTTATTTCGTCCTCGGTTGGTTCGGTAACATGCGCAGCCATTTTGTTTTTCTCTCCTCACGGTATATGAGCTGATATCCTGGTAGTAGAGTAGCCAATCAGAGCGCGTGGTTGCTCATATCCAGTGAATGTGGATAGTGTGTTTATATATTGACAAACACTTAAAATACAAATTTTAAAATTACTTCAAAAGCATTCACTTCATGTCTTGTTTTCATAAAATTTGGGTTTTATTTTATTTAATTTTATATGCTTCATAAATATCAGGCACTTCATCCAAAATATTTGCATAATTTTTGTCGACTTCTTTTTTAAAATATATAATTTTACATTTTTTATTCGGTGTCAGCTCACATATGTTTCTAATTAACGCAACAACTTATGCTTCATTCTAAATACTTACGTTTTATATATATATATTTTTTACTGATTTAAAAAAAAAAAAATGTGTAAGAAGGATGAATCAGTGCGATATAAATCAAGACATCTATATAAGACTTTTGATTTAAAAGTGACCTCTGAGAGGACGAACTGATGATGTAATGATCGTACCTCTGCTTCCTGCAGCTCGAGCGGTTTCTTCTCCGTCCCTCCAAGGCACAGAATCCCACCACCTTCTGTTAAAGACACGACACACACTCGTTTCACACCATGGAAGGAACCTTTTAACTCTTTAACAAAGATAAAGATCACGTGGTTCATCACCACCACAATCCTCAGCTTACCCAGGGGAGATGGGTTACTGTCCATGTTGTCCTGTGAGCGAGAGAGAGAGAGAGAGAGAGAGAGAGAGAGAAACATTAATAAGAAAGAATAAACATCATGGTTTCAGCCAACAGGTCAGAGCAGCATTACCTGTGATGACGTCTGAGGAGAATCGATGTGCTCGGTCCCATTTTGTTTACACACTGCCACAGAAAATGCGCACACACACACACACACACACATTTAGTTCAGCATTATGTCTGAAGCACAGTGCTGTGAATTTTTAATCCAGAACTAAATCACACTGCATTAAAACCACACAGAGAGAGATCCCCCCCACCAAGTATTTGTTCCAATACAAACATCACACTCAGAACTTTATTGTCCTGGATGGAACCCTGACCTTCTCATCACCGTCCGTGTTTTATCTTCAGCCTCAAACCAGTGTTCTGATTTGAAATAATGATGTGGAGAACTCGAAGAATAAATTCTCATTATTGATCCCTTCTCTGTCTCACTGATCAAATTTACACAAACAGAGACTTCGAGAAGATTCAAGATAAATAAGAAACAAAAGATACAAGCTCATTTTAGGGATGATGAAATTCTCAGTGCTGTATGAATGCCAGAGAAAAGAGACGCAAGAGTGAGAAAAAAAAAGGTACAAATAACAAAAATGCAGCAAATGAAGTGAAAAAGAGAAAATAAAAAAATATTACAACATAGTTTTTAAAAAATGCAATCAATTCAAAGCAATATATACAAACAAATATCAGTGAATTTAAAATGTAATACTGAAAAATAAAGCCAATTCAACAAAACAAACAAAAAAAACCCTAAAAAAGCATTTCTTTAATGCATGTTACATATAAATTAAATATAATAAAAAAGTGAAAAATGGAAAACAGAGAAATTTAAATGTAAAAAAGGTTAAAATAGCATAAAATTAATGTTTATTTTATAGGATATACAAAATATAAGTGAACAATAAAAAAATAAACAACACATTAAAGTAATATAGTCCAATGATTCGGATTTTTTTCTTATTTACTGAACATCTTTCACTGGTTAATATTTTCACCCATAGTGTTGGATCAGGTTCAGAGAAATGAGAAAGAATAATAAAATAACTTGCTTTTTTTGGTTGAAAGATTTACTCATTAATTCTTTAAGAATTTTTTCCTGGCGGAATTCAAACAAACGTGAGACGCTCGTGTTCCAGAGCTTTAGTGTTTGAAACAAAAAGACTCCTTCACTATTTTCTGTGTTATTTAGAAACACACAAATAAATAAATGTTGGGGGGGAGGGGGTTTGTCTGAACAGAACGCACCTTCGCCGTCATCTGTGAGGTCCACGATCTGATTGCTCGCACGCTGAAAGTGAAAGAAAAGAAAATCAGATCAAACGGAGCTGAAGCGCATTCCGTCACACTCAAGTCCAGAGATGGAGTGAAGGAGGAAAAGAAGGCAAAAAGCTACCAAACTCTGCCAGAAGCCTTCTTTCGGTTTTCTCTTCACGCCTCCTCTGCTGGCAACGTCTACAACCACACGGGGAAAAGAGAGAGAGAGAGAGAGAGAGAGAGAGAGAGAGAGAGAGAGAGAGAGAAAAAAACCTGAGTTCCTGGTTCAGGAAGAACAAAATCAAATCTCACTCAGATCTGTGACGCAAGAAGTCAGTGAAGATGATGAACACACACCTCTTGATGACGATGTGCTGGAAATCTCTCCGTTAGCAGAACTGAGGAGAAGAGTGAGAAATAAATAAATAAATAAACACAAACTTAAAAAAAAAAAAAAACTCATGAGGATTCTGAACTCGAGATTAGAACTTTGACCCGATAACGCACATGACCAATGTTCTCAGAGATAATCACTGATCTCTACACTGAACATATTTTGAGGCCACCGAGTCGTGTGCAAAAGTTAGCATCCCCTCAGGAGAAACTTTCAAGCCAAAGGATTTAATTTATTCAGTTTTACAGACGAATGGCGAGAAAAACATTTCTGAACGTGACATCACTTCCAGCTTTCTCGCATGTTCCACAGCTTCAGACGGAACTATAAATGGACACAGACTCGAACCGCTGACAGGCTGCTGTGGTGTAAGAGGAATAAAACGCATCAGGACGTACAGATATCAGAAATTAATCAACGGCAGGGTCCTGCGATTCAGCACAGTGACTGAATGTTGATTATTTTCCTTTAACAGCACTTATTCCTCTTCTACCACAGCAATTTACCAATGAACACAATTTTATTCATTAAAGATCAACACATCACTTTTTATCCATTTATAGTTCCATTTCATGTTCTGGCACATCCAGGAAACAAGACGTACATTAGAGCAGCGATAAACAGTCGCTCGCTCACAGACCTCTGGTTTTTTCCCCCCTCTCTCCAAGTTAATAAGACCCCCCCCCCAAAAAAAAGCATAAACTCAGAAAATGTTGGAAAAAACTTAAATTTCCAGCTTGACCTCTGACTGTTAGAATAAAGTTAAATAAATATTAAACAAACATCTCCTTACAGATCAACAACTTTAGTTTGTGTCTGTGGCGCTGTGCTCCTCCCTGTTACTATGGAAACGATGATGTACGAGTGTGTAATATAAATCTGTGATTTGCAGCTGCACCTGTGACTGAACAGAAAATGAATCTGACCAATCAGAATCCAGAACTCAGCAGCGCTGTTGGTGGAAATATTCTGTGTGAAGTCAGACTGAGAGGAAAAGCCTCCTGTAGCCTGTAGGTGGCACTGTTCACCCTTCAGACGAGAAAACTTGCACTCCATTCATCAGAGAACACAAGATGAATTTGTTTTTCACTGACTTAGCAAAGTGTTTTAGAGGATAAGGCTGCACATGAATCTTACTAATGCAGCGTGGAGCATTTCAGAGCTCAAGCTCCTCCTGCATCCCAAAACAGAGGTATTTAGAGAGAGAGAGAGAGAGAGAGAGATGCAGAAACACAGAGAACAAGGCAGACAGACAGACGAGACAGAGAGTGAGGGAGAGAAAGAACAACAAAGAAAGACCAACAGAGAGAGAGAGTGCATGAGAGAGAGAGAGAGAGAAGACAGATAGACAGATAAACAGACAGACCGAGACAGGCAGACAGAGAGAGAAACTGGATGGATGAACAGAAAGCCCAGGCTGTTTGGTGAACAGCTCTAATGATGATCATGTTTTTCCTCAGTGTTAAATTCCTCATGAGTGAATCTTCTCTCTCCAAGATCACAATCCATTTGCAGAAATTAATTGTAAAGCCAAAAAGTACGATTCTACCCAAATTACACAGAGCAAAAGCTTCACTGAACATTTAAAACGTCTTTATTCTGAAGTTTAGGAATCACCTACAAAACCTAATGGCTTTGGACTGTGTTCATTTTTCAGGTCGACAAATTCTTTTGCATCAACATCGACAAGCAATTCCAACTAAAGCAAGGGTGCCAATATATAAAGTTATATATAAAATCCTTTAAAATCTTAAATAAATAAAAAGATAAACAAATATGGATAAAGAAAAGCCTTTAAAAAAACCTACGAACACAGAAAACCCCCACTGGATTAACAATTTAAAAAAAAAAAAAAGCGGATTAAGAGTCTTTTATAAAAAAAAAAAAACTGGATTCAGAAACAAACGAATAAACAGATTGAAAATCAGCTCTTACTCTTCAGATGAATAAGAAGAAAGATCATATGAATAGCCTTGCATAATTAAAACATTCTAAATAAAAAAAAGAAATGATTAACAACTTCAAAAAAAGAATATTAAAAATAAAAAAAGATTAAGAATAACATTCCTGTTAAAAAAATAATAATAATACTCCAGGGGTAAAACACATTCAAAATGGTCTTTAAAAATAAACAAATGAGTGAATAAATAAATTAAATAAATGAATAAACAAATAAATTAGAATGCATTTAAAAATGAAAATTAATAACAATTATAAAAAATAAAAATTAACTCGAAGGTATTTAAAACAGAGTGGATGAACAGATTCCTCAAAATGTAAAAACAGAAATGAAAGATGAACATCTTTTTCACATTTTAATTTAGTGCTATAAAGTCCGAGTGCAGATAAATCACGATGTGTGTGTGTGTGTGTGTGTGTGTGTGTGTGTGTATATACACGATGCGGCAGGCACAGTGAGCGTGATCCCGGTGATGTAACCAAACAGAGCGCTGCATTTTGCACCGTTCAGGAAGCAGCTCTGGCAAACGCACGCTATTATTAGACTCTGGAGACGAGACAACGACGTGCTGAAGCCTTTTTTTAGCTTCGGTTTCTGTGTGCGATTTCTCAAGTCTCTGAAAATACAAAGACCCGATGCCAAGAGTCTGTTTGTAAACATGAGAAATCAATACAAGTACTGCATTCCTGTGTATATAAAAAGAAGCGTGTCTCCACACACACACACACACAAAACTGTGGAGTCAGTGTTCTAGATTTCAGAAGTGAATTTGTCTGCTTGTTGACTGATCTGAAGGAAACACGTGTGTACAGTATACAGGTTTTGAGGGAAGAGTTGCTGCTGCGTTTCTGCCGATGCTGTGAGCAGCCATGTGGATCTCAAGTCACTTGCTGAACTGAAGCTTCAGCAGTTGTCGCAGGTTTACAAATAGGAATTCTGAGTTGAGGGGGCGTTTTCTTTGGTTTTACCCATATATGAAACTTGTCTATGAAATTGCCAGTTTGTATTACAAACATCACAGAATTTTTTTTTTAAAGGAAAACTGTTTTAAACTGTCACAAGTCAAGAAGGGTGCCAATACTTTAAGCAGAGGAGGAAATTTACAAGAGACCAGTTGTAGACTGTCAAAACACAACAAACACCACGAGTCATGTCTTTTCCTCCGGGTGAATCTCAATCAGAGATGCATACAGTGCACGACATAGAGCTGACTATCTGAAGGACTCCACATAGTCCCAGTGAACATCTGATGATCTTGCATCTCCAACTTGCATCTGAACGTCATGCAACTGTCATCAGCACGTATGCTCCAACCCTTGGCGCTGATGATAAAATGAAAGAAACCACCTACGCCAAACTGGACTCCATCCTGACAGCAATCCCAGAATTGGATAAGGTAATCTTCCTCTGCAATTTCAACGTGAGAGTGGGAAAATGCAAACGCCTTTGGGAAGGAACCATCGGGAAAAACAGAGCTGGCAAGTGAAACATCATGGGCACTTTGCTCCTCACAAAATGCACTGAACATGACCTCATCGTAACAAACACGATCTTCTGTTGGAAGCAGAAGTTCAAAGTTTCCTGGCAACATCCTTGCTCAAAGCATTGGCATTTGCTTGATGACATCATTGTTCAATCACGTGACCAGAAAGACATCCTGTCAACCAAGGCAATCACCAGTGCAGATGACACTTAAACAGATCACCGCCTCGTCTGTTCCAGAGTCTGTCTTAACATCCGCCCCAAAAGAGACTTGCACACCACACTGCAGCCAAGAAATTCAACATCTCCAAACTTCCAAGATCTGGCAACGAAAACAGAATTTCACAAACGCCTGCTCAAGGAACTCCCAACAAAAGTACTCCATCCCAGTTTCCAACCACTGGGACGAACTGAAGAAAGCCATCACAGCGACCTGCACAGAAACGCTCGGCTACCAAAAGAGGAAGCACCAAGACTGGTCCGATCACAACAACCAAACCCTGCAATGGCTGGTTGAACAAAAATTAAGTTCTCCTCAAACTCCAGAAAGCTCCAAAGTCCACAAAGGGCTTTGACATCAGCAAAGCAAAGCTGTTCTGCAGAAAGAAACTAATAACTTGAACAAATGATGGCTCGACAAGTGTGCTGAAATCCAAGCCCTTGCTGACAAAAATGACACCAGAGGCTTCTGCAATGCCATGAAAGCCATCTATGGTCCCTCCATTCAAGAACAAGTACTGCTCCGGAGCAAAGACGGCCGGTCTCTACTGAAAACCAAAGACGAAATCAGTGCAAGATGGAAAGACCATTTCGAAGACCAACTGAACATCAGTCCTTCCATCAACGACGAAGGAGTGATCAGTTGCCTGCTGAGCCAAGATCCCATGGAAGACCTCAATCGAACACCAAGTCTGGAGGAACCACATTGAGGAGGAGGCAAAGGAAAGGACGTGTGCAAAATCCGGACCACCTGCGCCTTCCCACCACCATCTGCAACAAATCCTGTAAATCAAGGATTGGGCTCCTCAGCCACCTGAAAACCCACCAAGACTGAGCTGCCAACGACGAGGAGAACATCATCCTTGCTTTCGAGGGAGAGCCACGATGACCCCATGGAGTGAGCGCAAAGAGTGAACAGGGAGCTAGCGGAGAGTCGAGCTAAGGTGGTAGATTTTATTTGTGTCACGGGATCTAAAATTTAACCCTCTGGGGTCTAATGGGCTCTAATGATTTTGGCATGCTTTGATGTAGGGCTGTGCGATATGGGAAAAAATGAATATCCCGATACATTTTCTCCATTTCACGATATACATCTTGATATATTTAAATCTCCTCTAAAGGACCCCATGAAATCTAACTTTTACTCTTTACTGTTTTCACTACAATCCCTGCAGATTAAATAACATTCTTGGTTAACTTTACAGGTGGTTTTCAACAACACATTTTAAATTT
>JAODOK010000013.1:2033173-2053488 GCA_027576575.1 Netuma bilineata
AGTTTTTATTTATCGAATTTGCAAAAAATAAAAATAAAAATGCTCTGTTTCTCAAAATCCAGTGAATGTGGATATAATAAAACAGTTATTTCACTCAATCTCGTCGTACATGGCTTATAGCCGACTCGGTGCTACGTGTTTTGTCAGCCATCAGCTCATGTACAACTTGATTTCGTGGAATAACTTAAATAACTCAGTGTTGACGTCATGTATCAGCTAATGGTATCTTTCGCTCCCGTTGGTAGTCACCTAAATATTATCGCCTCATAGTTGAGATTATATTAACTCAGTACCCGCCCTCTTTGCACCACCAGTTGTTATTTCTCCTGTCATCGAATTTCATTGATGTTCCCTGGTCTGTGGTCGCCACATCACTGCTAGTCTCTTCCTAATTCTTCATCCGTCAATGATTTATCTGTTTAAAGGTCGTTTGTGCCTTCCTGAAGGATGCCCAGTGTCCTATTAGCTTTGTTCTGTCACTATGCCTCAGCTAACTGCATTACATACTATACAGTTACAGTGATCTCTGTTCTTAAATCCTGATAATTGTACTTCAACAGCAGCTGTGTTTTGTCTCATACTCGTATTCAAAACGTGATGATCATACTTCTCCTTGCTCTACTCCTCTCACTTCTCCAGCTGGCTATGCTGGGGTAGTCAGAGTGGCATGCTCTGCCCAGGAGGCCTCCAGTCCCACCAGACATCTCAACAGGGAGGTCAGAACTCATTAACTTTACTATGAGTGCATCGGGAGATCCGGACTGCCCAGGACACCCTGACTCCTCCACGCTGACCTTTATTCCACCTTTATTATTCCTCTGCTTCCACATAAGATTCTGTCATAATATTTTCTTTCTGAATTATGTCCATAGAGAAATATATCCTGAATGGTAAAGTGCAGTCATTTTATTATTTTATTTCGTTGAAATAATTCCGTTCTAAAGTCACGGCCAGGTGAGAAATTTCCAGTTCATATCTTCAGAAATAGTCAGAACGAGAAGATTCTCCTGTTCACTCCTTCTATTTTGGTTTTTTGCTGTGCACTGAAACTTAAGTCTGAAACTGTTGCTTACGTGAAAATTCCTTTCGACTGAAAGAAATATTGCTGACACAAAGCGAGTATATCCGAGCCTTCACTCATACTATGGACATAAAGAGCTCAGACCTTTTACTTTTTCTACTTATCTACAGTGGTGATTGAAAGTTTGTGAACCCTGTAGAATTTTCTATATTTCTGTAAAAATATGTGTCACAGTCCGGTCCAGTCCATCCATGCCTTAGATTGTGGGACTTCCATGCCGGCTCCAGGCCGGCTCCAGGACAGGAATTCAGTCCTGCCTTGCTGAAGGCCATTTCCTGAAGCGGCACTCCCACACCTGCTACCACTCCTCTCCCATCAGCCAGGGCTTTTTAAGAACTGTTTGGAGCTACTCCATTTGCCAGACTGTCTCTTGTAGACTTTCCTTGCCTTGCTACAGCTCATGCTATGGTGTCTTCTTGATTCCCCCTGCCTGAATTTTTCCTTGTTTTTCTGTCCAGTTTTTTGCCTGCCTGTTCTTTTGAATTGTGTCTTTTGCTACCTCTGCCTGAATTTCCCTTGTCCCTGTGTTCATCAGTTTTCATGAACATTTTTCTGTCCTGTTTTTTGTCCCTGACCATGTCTACCTGCTCCTCTGTGTTTTTGACCTGCTGGCCTGTTTTTTGACTACCGATTTTTGCCTGAGCCCTACTGCACCTTTTGCCTTTCTACCTTTCTACTTCATTGAAGTTTTCTCTTGACACTGCCTGTTTTGAGTCTGCTCTTGGGTCCTCACTTCACCTCAGCTCACCATTCCTGACAGTATGCCTAAATGATGTGTTCTTTAAACAGTTCCCATAAAAGCAACTTGATAAAGCATCAGCCTTCGAAAAAGGCTAATGGTCCCTAAAGGTTTTTCCATTCTTTAAAAAGGGTTCCTCAGTTTTTCTCTTCCGTCTAAAGTGCTTGTTGACGTCTAATATGGAAACCTTCTGCTGTGTGGTTTTACACAGAACCTATTCCCTCAAAAGGAACAAACCGAAGAATCCTATTGGGCGGCTAGATGAAACCTTCTTTCTCAGTGTTGTTTGGTGCTTGTACTTGAACTACTTTTCACATAAAAAAAAAAAACCTGTAAAGAAATCACATTGAACACATCTAGGTGAGATAGAGGTGTGGGAGGATGGTTAATCTGAAAAAAGAGTGTGGATTTGTAAGGAGATGCATAACAGGCACTGTAGATACTGTATAGCCTGTATAATATAGTATGTCATGAATTCTTCCTGTCAGCACACACTGCGGATTCCTGCTTTCATGTCATGTGCTTTTGTTTACATTACCGTGTGTCTTTGTTTCTGTTTTGGTCTCTGTCCCTATCCTGCCATTGGTTTGTTGCTCTATTGTGTTCACCTGTTCTGTGTTTAGTCTTTAATTTGGTTGTCTGTTATGTCAGTCTCTTAACAAATTCTTACTGGGCGGCATGGTGGTGTAGTGGTTAACACTGTCGCCTCACAGCAAGAAGGTTCTGGGTTCGAGCCCAGCGGCCTTTCTATGTGGAGTTTGCATGTTCTTCCCGTGTCTGCGTGGCTTTCCTTTGGGTGATCCGGTTTCCCCCGCAGTTCAAAGACATGCAGTTAGGTTAACATGGGATGGCCTTGCTCCCTGGCTGCTGTAGCATGTGTGCATGCAAGTGTTCACTGCTTCAGATGGGTGAAATACAGAGGACGAATTTCATTGTGGTTGAGTGTGCATATGACAAAGCCGCCTTCTTCTGCTGTGCATTTCTAGTGTTATGTCCAAGCCTTGTTTCCTCCCTGCTGTTTTCTGGTTTAGACTCTCACTTGTTATTTTGATTATGGTAATGGATTAACCTTATTTAATGCCATCTACTAGTGTTTTAACCCTCCTTATGGACAATGATGTTTAGATTCTCCTTAATAAAGCAAACACTAAATTTAAATATTTGTATCCTGCCTTCACTAACTGCAACACATGAGTGCCACTTGGCAACAAACCTAGTGCCAAAAAAGTCCAATAATTGTCACACATTTGCCAGAGGATGAAAAGTCCATCCATCCATCCATTATCTGTAGCTGCTTATCCTGTTCTACAGGGTTGCAGGAAAGATGGACCCTATCCCAGCTGACTATGGGTGAGAGGCGGGGTACACTCTGGACAAGTCACCAGGTTATCGCAGGGCTGACACAGAGACAAACAACCATTCACACTCACATTCACAGTCAATTTAGAACCACCAGTTAACCTAACCTGCATGTCTTTGGACTGTAGGGGAAACCGGAGCACCCGGAGGAAACCTACACAGCCATGGCGAGAACATGAAAACTCCACACAGAAAGGCCCCTGTCGGTTACTGTGCTTGAACCCAGAACCTTCTTGTTGTGAGGTGACAGTGCTAACCACTACACCACCATGCCGCCCCTTCATCCAGCCATTATCTGTAGCTGCTTATCCTGTCCAACAGGGTCACAGGCAAGCTGGAGCCTATCCCAGCTGACTGTGGATGAGAGGCAGGGTACACCCTGGACAAGTCGCAGGGCTGACACATAGAGACAAACAACCATTCACACTCAATTTTGAGCCACCAGTTAACCTAACCTGCATGTCTTTGGACTGTGGAGGAAATCCATACAGACATAGCAAGAACATGCAAACTCCACACAGAAAGGCCCTCGTCGGTCATTGGGCTCGAACCCAGAACCTTCATGCTGTGAGGCGACAGTGCTAACCACTACACCACCATGTGTCTGATTGTGTTTAGTGCTATTTTAGAAATTGACCGTGTTTGAATGGTTGTATTTTAAGGGATTGATAATTTAACTTTTTATTTGATAATTTGGTTTTTAATGGATAATTTAAAAAAAATTTCCAAAAATTGATAATTAAACTTTTTAATTATGCTGACAAGAAACACTTTTTTTCTTTCAGTGTATAAATGTGAACACTCAGGGAAACGACAAATCATATTGAAGTCGCTTACAGCAAGGCAGAAATTAAAAGTATGGTTAAAAACATAGTTAAGGGTAAGGGGAAATGGCAAACATTATGGGACAATGGCCAGACTGGGAGACAGTTTTATAATATCCAGAACAAAGTGGGAAAGAGTAGAAACACCAACAGAAGTAAGGAAGAGGAGGATGCTTTTTCGAGAATGAGGTTTGGACACACAAGATTAAATAGTTCTTTGGTGATAATAAAAAAGCATGCAGATGGAAAATGTGATTTCTGTGGCAGCCCAGAGTCTACAGAGCATGTTATTTTGCAATGTCCTAAATACCAGGAAGAAAGACAAAGATTAATTTTACAGTTGCAAGGGAAACAATTAGTGTTAAACTTGGAGGACATTCTGCAAAGAAGTACAGGTGAAATCTGCTTCAAATATGTATTTAGTTTCTTAAGGAACACAGGTCTAATTAAAAGAATTTAGGTTTTTGTTTTTTTGTTTTTTTAACTCAAGTATCACACCCCAGTCCAGCTGGTGGCGGTAATGCACCATTGAAGCTAGTTGCCAACCGCCATAAAACCGAAAGAAGAAGAAGAAGAGCCAATCACATTTGAGGTCAGAGGACCCGGAAGTAGGCATGGAGACTTCCGCGTTTCTTCTTCGTGGATCGTCTCAAGCTCCGTCACGAGACCTTATCTGCTCGTTTGTGCTGGAGGACGGAGCGGATCTGCTGCTTGTTTAGCCTCAGCTGGCTAATTTTAACACCGTGAGGAAAAAAAAAACAAAAGGAAAGTTTTGTATTTATCTATGTATTTTTAAAAAAAACGCAACCGACATGGCGAACAATATAGCGAAGAAGGTGTCGTGGTCTGGAGAAGGGACGCCGCTTCTGAACGGGGCTGAGGAGAGCAGCAGATACAGCGGGCAGGTTAGCAAGCAAGCAAACAAACAAACAAACAAACAACAGCTCCTCCTTCTCCTCAGACTGAGCTTTGTTTCGGCTTGTAACACTCAGAGAGATGATTAAATTATCATGATAGTCTATTAAAACTCGTGTTTCTGCCCTTCATGCAAATCGTTGTGTTCCTCCAGCAGGGATGGAGCCAGGGGTCCAGGCAGGGCTCAGGCTGGAGGTCCCTCACTCCTCCACTTTCCTCAGCAGACAGAAATTCGTGCTTTTGCTCTTGTCATTTTGTCCTTTTAGCTGTGAAATCTCCTGACTTTCATTGTGTCAGGTTCCACTCTGAAGAGCAGGTGTTTTGCAACCCTGGAGTGGTACAGTACAAATCCCTGCTTCCTATTTGCACTCTGGAAGAAAAGAGGGTGTTTTTTTTGCAGAAGTGTCTCTCAAGCTGGTCATGATCAGAAGTGTTTGGAGGAAGTGTCCGTCTCTGACATGATGCTTTTTTTGTTTGTTTTATAGCCATCCGGAGGCAATATGTTTCACATAGGCAGGATGAGCACTGTGGATCTGGAGGAGGAGGCGATCACGACAGAAGAGGTAAACTCATAATCCTCAAATACAGACCTGTGAACATTTTCCACGTTTTGTGTTGATGCTCTGGCATTCCTGCATTCGAGTCCATTGAGTTATGAGTCAAAAATATGCAAAAAAAAAAAAAAAGAGAGAGCAGGCTTGTTTCCTAATTGACAGATGAATCTGAAATGATTGACACTTTGGCATGAACTGACCTTCTGGAAGCTCCGCCCCTTCATCTCACAATTTTGTCACGTTTTCGCTGGTCTACTCGAGTCAAGTTTTTCGTTTGAAAGATGCACGGGCTGTTTCCGCAGCAGTACGTGGTTTTCCAGTTGGTGGGAGATAGACTCTGTCACTCATTGTCTGTTTTTGTTAGTGGCAGATTTTTTTTTTTTGTCCAAGTGCCGAGTGTAGGATTACTGTAAATCCCTATTTTCTCACACACACGTACCAGTTTCTATGGTCAGGACTAACCCTTATTCCTCTTTGTGGTTCACAGATACGGAAATCAAAACTGGTGTTTCAGGGCTTGCAGTATTTGCTCCTCTTTCTTTTTAGAGAGGAAAAAAAAGGGGGGGTTAGATATTCTCATCCTGTACTTGTCTCAAGTTCATCCAATGAAACGCTTTGTCGGAAGTATATGTCCCACCCCTCAGGCAGTGTGCCTTGCTGTACAGTCGCAGCTCATTTGCAGGATATATGTTTCATCTATGTTTGTTTTGTGGTGCATCTTCCTGCACGCATTTCCATTATCCAGCCGTCTCTTGTGCATAATCAATGTTTGGAGTTCTTTGATTTGGAGAAGGGTGGAGTTTGTGGCATTTTCTGACTTTCCAAAGTCAGAAAAAGTTAGCCCAGTTTTCTGAAATGTCATGACTTCAGACTGATGGAGAATTGTCTTTATACATATCTCAGCTTCACCAAGAAACGTTAGGAATATTACTTAATCCACCGCTGACTCGGATGCGATAGATGTCTCCTGGTGACGACCCTGCAGCTGTCCGTCGTCACTGCGCTGATGCGCGACACTTCCAGCCAAACTCGAAAAGCACTCCACGTCTAAGACAACGTTCTGGTTAGAAGAAACAGTCCTGGGTGAAGGCTGTTCCAAAAGGACATACATTCCCATATAATTTGTTTCATGGGGCCTTTAATAAGCTAAGCTGCTGACCGAGAATGGGTCGTTTAAATGTTTCCGGAATGTATTTTACTTCGAGGTCACAGTCCAGGCTCTAATCTGTATTGAATGAACAGTCAGACGGTCATAAAGAGTCTTTGTGTGAGTGACTATTTCTCACTGAAACTAAAGCGCCTTACTTTATGAGACACTGACAGACTTCCTGGAGGAAAACCTGACTGAGTGTTCCAGTTTTAGAAATGGTTCCTCTAAAAAACTGAGACTGTCTCATTCTAAGTTCATCTGACGTACTTTTTTAGCTGGCGTGAGTGTGGGTATAATTAGTTGGCTTCAGAATTATTGGCACCCTTGTTTAATTATAATTTTCAACCTCATTTTAAATGTCTTTTCCTGAACAAAATTATTTTTGGTGAGAAAGGGGCCTGAATAGAAAGCCCTCAAACCCCTGGCGAAAAATCCGCAGATAGATCATGAATATTTCGTGTCGGGTTCTGGAGCCTTTCCGAGTCTCTCTAACGTTGTTAGACGTGGAAGGGTGTCAGTAATTTTGCAATAAATGTTTTCCAGGACAGGATTGCACCCCTTTTAAAGAATAGTGCGCTAAAATCAAGCTGTCCCGTATGCGTGAACTGAAACCATTTATGCAGTGCGATTTCCAGAATTATTCACACCCTTCTGGAAAATGTGCAATTTTGTTCCAAATGTTTTCCTGAACAAAAGTGCTTCTGGAAAGAATATTACATTAAAATAAAACAATACAACATTCCGAAATGCCTAAAATGAAAGTGTGCGCAGTGGCAACTGCAGAATTATTGGCGCCCCTTGTGAAAATGAGCAAAACAGAACCCCAACACATGAGGTGCTAATTTTTATTTAAAATTTTTTGTGTGAAAAGTGTTGACTGAACAAAATTGTGCTCTTTTAAGGAATATTACATGAATCTTAATCTACACAGCTCTTCTGTGGCATGTTTAAAATCAAAATCTCACACTGTAGCCTCTTCAGAAGTATTGGTCCCCTTTATGAAAATGGCAAAAAGGAATAACCCTGACAACTGCAAAGGGTGCCAATAATTTTGAAACAAGCTTTTATTTTTAAAAAATTTAACAACCAAACAAAATTACACTCCTGAGAATAATATTGAATTTCAAAGAAACCTGCACAGCCCTTCTGTTTGTTTAAACCCTCACTCTTGGACAGTGTTAAGTCCATAATTATTGGCACCTTTCTTGAGAATGAGTGCATAATTAAGGGTGTTGATAATTTTGCATCAGGAGTTTCACAGAACAGTTGCATGCCTTGAGAGTACGTCACGTTCACATAACACTATGATCTTTCCATTTATTTAAGTTCCAGATATCACTCGTGCATGGCCAATTCCAAAATTATTGGCACCCCTGATGAAAATGAGCGCTGTATCGGGTGGCAAGAATTCCAAATCAAACTGTCAACACTGTCCAGTAATGATAAATAAAAACCAAAACGCCTATCCGTCCTTGAATGTCCTAATAGTTTTTTTTTCTTCTTTTTTTTTCCCCCTCCCAGCAGGACCCTTTGAGGCACAGACCAAGTGAGATTCCACACAACGAGAATCTCCTCTCACTCAAATATGAGGTAATTCTCTGAAAACGTGAACCGCTGAGGACACGAGGCTCTGGTTTGGAATGCTTGAAAAATCTGGCACTTTCGTCATGAAATGATTTCAATTAGGAAAGATCTTTGTTCCTTTGGAAAAACAAATGTGTGGAGCATCAAAAACGTTTTGATAAATTTGGACCTGTAAATGTCACGTCCAGGAAAGAGTAAAACGCTCTGTGTCGTGCTGTTATCGGAAAATAATCACTCAGAGTTACTGTTACGGTCCTGAACTTGATGATTTTCCGATCACAGCACATCCTGAAGTGTTTTATTCCTCTCACGCTACAGCAGTTTTCCAATGATGACCATTCATTCATTCATTAACGAATGACGCTTCACACGTTGTGTTTATTGTTAAATTTAATGTTTGTGAAGTGAGTTCCTTGTTACATTTGTGTTGCTGTCAATACATTTGTGTTGCTGTCAATAGTTATTCGATCACCAGCTTGTGTTTTTTCGATCTTTTGAAGTAAATTAGGCAAAAAGCGTAAAAGTGACAGCTTTACCTCTGGCTATCCCAAGGTGCTCTCTGACCAATCAGACTCCACAACCGAACGGTGGTAGAAGCGCGATTAACACGTGCATCGCTGTTTGTTTCAGAGTCTGGACTACGACAACAGCGAGAATCAGTTGTTTCTGGAGGAGGAAAGGCGCATGAGTTACATGGTCAGTGACGAACCAGTGCAATACAAATGGCTTTTACGGTATTTGACGTGTTGAGTATGAATTCTCATTTTTTGTGTGTGTTTTTTCAGGGCTTTAGATGTCTGGAGATAAGTCGCTGGTTCATTTGCGGACTCATCGGCGTTCTGACGGGACTCATCGCTTGCTTCATCGACATCGTCGTGGAGGAACTGGCTGGCCTGAAGTATGACATGGTCAAGGAGTGTATCCTTATTCGTTAAATAAATGAATGTCACCTATGCGCTTTGTGATTTAAAGCGGCAGTATGTAACTTTTTCATAACATTCGATTAAAAAAAATTTGCATTAATGAATCAGGAGCTAATGTGACGTGAGCTCTTCTGGTCATGACAGATTTGTGGACGGATCATTTTAAATTTTGATTTAAGTTGCAACCAAGAGGGAGCGCTCAAGCGGCAAAATCAGGACGTTCATCGTCCTGACCTTTCAGAATGTATAGGTTCTGGACGTCTTTGTTAAATTCTTCTGAGTTATAACGACATCTTTAACTGAAGAACCAGACATTGAGAAATTCACTGAAGACGGTGGTCTGTCCATCTCTCTGCTCCTGTGGGCACTCCTGAACTCAGCCTTCGTCATGGTCGGAGCCATCATCGTCGCTTTCTTTGAGGTTTGTGTTTATCTGTGATTCCCTTCATTTAAGTGATTGAGCTGACTCAGTTTGGTGCTCTGGAATGATTCGATTCACACTCACTGATTTTTTGTGTCTCTTTGGGGGGGAAAAAAAGACCCAATTTTTTTTAAACTCCTGTATTATAAAATCCAGCCCATGTAGTGATAAAACGCAGTTCTAAAAGAGAAATTTTTTTTCTTGGACTAAATATGATTACTAACCATTCAGTTGAGTTCAAAAGTAAATACACCCTCAGGACAAATGAAGACTAGCATGTTGTGTAGAAAAACCTTTTCGTGTTTTTGTTTCACTGAAGTTTCTTCATCACGTAACAAAAGGTCTCAGTAATTTATAAAATGGTGAAAAGAAGACAAAATATCAGTTCAAACAGTTGCAGTGATGTTGAAATATTCTTTAATAACCTCCTCATCCACTATTTTCCTTTGTAACGGCTGATATCCTTAGAAAAGCTTTTGGATTATATTTTCTCCATTTTAATCCACTATTTTTACTCGATGATGTTTGTGTTTCACTGTGTGCATCATGGATTTGTGTATTTGTAGCCCATTGCTGCAGGAAGCGGGATTCCACAGATCAAGTGTTACCTCAACGGAGTAAAGATCCCAAGAGTCGTCCGGCTGAAGGTGATCACTCACCATGATGTTAAGACAGAATTATTGGCACCCTTCATAAAAATGCAATCAGGTTTAAACGTATTTGGCATTCTGTGGAGTTAGTTATTTTGAAAAAAAAAATTTAAATTGATTTACTCCCCCCTCCCTCAAAGAGAGCAGGAAAATCACGTCTCTGATTTTTCTGGGCTCATTGACAAGTGCATAAACTTTTAACTATTACGATCCTAATTGTGCTTAATGATAATTGAACTGAAAATTTGTGTTTTAAATTGATTTATTTGATCAGGTCAACAGCTATTCATATGGTTTTTACATTTTTTTTTTTGGGTGGGGGTGTCACACTTTGGGATGCCAATACTTATGCAGTAAATATACAAACAGGGCACTTCAAAGCCCCATATGGTGGATGGTGGAGGGATTTTTCATGTTAAATCAAAGGAAACTGTAAATTTCACAAATACTGAACAACAATAATAAAAAAAAAAAAAAAATTGTGTATTTTCAATAACTTTCTTGAAGGTTGTCAATATTTTTGCTACTTTTTCTTTTAAGAAAATAGCAGCACATGAGAATTTGAGGAAATATGTGTGGTTTCTATTTGAGTAAAAACGTTTTGTTTTTCAGGGGAGTCCAGAATTTTGCAACATTTCTGTGATCAAAAGTCGCATTCTGAGGTTTTTTTTTTTCTCTCTCTTTGTTGTTTAAATTTTCTATTTATTTATTTATTTAAAAAATTTTTTAAATGTTTGATTTCAAGTTGAAATTTACCGTGTGTAGTGTTTATGCAACCATTTTTGCCCAAGAAGGGTGCCAGTAAATTTGCATTCCAAGGATGATGGATGTTGAAGGGATTTGTTGGAAACCTTGTTTTTGATTCAAGGAAATGATCGTGTTTCTGGATGCTGATGGCTATTTAAAACACGATGATATTTTTTTAAAGAAGGTTTTGGGGTGTCAATTTTGCCCCATGCGATTTAAAAAAATAATAATAATAATCAAATAAACCTTTCAGACAGTTTAAAAACTCAGGCAAACAGAACTCGTCTTTCCTTCAACTGAAAATGGTTCCAATGAATTTTTTTTTTTTTAAATTCTTTTCATTGGAATTATTTTCAATTTGAGGAAAGATGAGGTTTTTTTTTTGTTTGCATGAGGTTTTTTTTTTTTTAAGTTGTCTGAAAGGTTTATTTGATACTTTTTTTGGTGGTTCTCCTGTAGGGTGCTAAAATTTTTGCAGGAAGGGAACAAAGAGGGCACTGTTAAAAATGTAAATTTGTTCCTATCAATGTTTTCTGTTTGAAAAGAGGAAGCCAGAAAGAGAGAATTGAGGTTCAGATATTGTATTATTGTGGTCTTCTGAGTGCTTTGCAAACTAGAAACTAGAATTAGTTGGTCATGTCGTGTGGTGTGTGTGTGTGTGTGTGTGTGTGTGTGTGTGTGCAGACACTGGTCGTGAAAGTGTGTGGTGTGATCTGCTCAGTGGTTGGAGGACTTGCTGTGGGGAAGGTAAGACAAAAAGCAGTTCACACTTCCTCTGCAAATGAAGATTTATTTACTTGTGATCTGATCCAGTTTGTTTTCCTGCGCCGCTGTTATCATAACATTTTTCTGGGCTGTGACCGCTTGCTCGCTTGATCTCATGATCCTGCTCATGAATGGCACCGTTGTCTTGCCAGTTGGATCCCGTGCCCTTTCACTTACCAGATTAAAGACTGGGAAACATCTGCAAATATTTGTGACGGTTCCCACACGATGGAGGATGCCAGAGACGTGATTTTTCCGGTCTTGCTTTTCCTAACAGGAAGGGCCGATGATCCACTCAGGAGCTGTCGTGGCAGCCGGGGTGTCCCAAGGCAGGAGCACGTCTCTCAAAAAGGACTTCAAGGTAAAAACGTAATGCATGATCCAAAATTTTTGGGTTCGCGTATAATATTCAGACATCGGCCGTATTACTTGTGTCATAATTGTCTGACTGCGTGCAGATCTTCGAGTATTTCCGCAGAGACACTGAGAAAAGGGATTTTGTGTCCGCCGGAGCTGCTGCCGGAGTTTCTGCTGCCTTCGGAGCTCCTGTTGGTGAGATGCTGATGCACTTTGGACCTCATTTACCAAACTGGATACAAAAATTTATTCGTGAACTGTTTGCAGGAGCATTTACACAAGAAATGTTGTATTTATGAAAATCTGGATGGTTCCAAAAAGTGTGTGTGTAAACTATTTTTCAATTTACATCTTGGGACGCTTAGGAGTGTGAACCTCAGTTGATGGGGTTCAACTTGTATCATTGGCGATGAGTTTCTGGTTTTTTTTTTAATTTATTTATATTTAAAAAAAAATTTTTAAACACTGTCGAATTTAGATTCATTTTGATCTCTCTCACACACAAAATCAAATTCTAATTTTGTAAAACTCATTTGCCAGTTCATATGAATTACTTGAAAGAAAGAAATCTGTAATTTAAGACAGTTCAGACTCGCCAATCAATTTGGACAAAAGTAATGGCACCCTTTAAAAGGAGAAAGTGTGTGTATGATTGTGAAGCTGCTTTAGTAGAAGATTTTGCATATGCTGCACTGAGGGGGTGTGGTTTCACTGTTGAGTTGTCATTTTGTCATTTCTACCTCTTGGCTTTTTATAGAGTTTTGTGGGTGTGGCTGAATGTAAATCAGCTGTGCTGTGAACCTTTGGTCATTTATGACCTGCCGTTTTTCCACGTCAGCCAAACTTCTTTTTTTTTTTTTTTTTTAAATCTGTGGAATTTTAGTTTGGCTTGACTGATTAAAAATATTTACACCCAGTTCTAATTTGATAAATGAAGCTCTTTGTAAGATCCAGGAAGTTGTATGATGGAGCAGATTGATATTCACGTTGTCCAAAATTACCTTGATGATACATGATGGATAATAATGTGATTTATCTGTAGAGCAAAGGGAATTTCCAGATGAAGTTGTCAGTCTAAATCTGCATCACTCAGAAACTTGCACTGGATTCCACTAGAATCTGGACCTTTCCATATGGTGCAGCAGTCAATGCGATATTAGGTTTCCATATTTCTCTGGTCCACATGTGTGTTTTTTTTTTTTTTTTCTCCCCCCTTCCTTCCTTTTTCATACAGGTGGAGTCCTTTTCAGTTTAGAAGAAGGGGCATCTTTCTGGAATCAGATGCTCACCTGGAGGATTGTGAGTGATGTGCTGATCGTTTCTGATTTATTAATGAAGATTGGAATTGTATTTATAATCTCATTCGGCTTACTACACTATAATGGTGTGTGTATATACTATACAGATTGTCCACATAAACATGCTGAATTTGTAAACGCACCAGCTGCATTTAAAACAGATCTAAATCCAGTCATCACTCCAATTACTTCAAATGAATTGCAGATGCAGCTGTCGTCCTCAGCCTACATCATAGACCTCGAAGAGAGGCGCAACACAGGAAGTAGTCAGGCTTTATGATTTGGATTTGCATTTTACAGAAATCAGATTTCTGTCTGTGTCACAAGTGACGCATTTAACCAAGTATGGTTAATATCTTATTGTGATCCAGTCCAAGATGTAGACAATGTCCAGGCATTCAGATATCCTGAAGTTCAAATCTCCTGGCCCTGTGACCTGCACACACAAGACATGCAAAAGTCATGTATTTAAAGTGTCAGATTTTCAGAACTGACAGAGTCGACCTCTATTCAGGATGTTTTCAAGTTCTTAGTGTTTTTTCTTTTTCAAAAACTAGTTCTTTGCATCGATGATCTCCACCTTCACCTTGAACTTTTTCATGAGTATCTACAAGGGGAAACTGGGTGAGCTCTCCAACCCTGGTCTCATCAACTTTGGCATTTTTACCTTGGAAGTAAGTTCCCTCTCAGTTCCCAGAATTCTCGCTGTGAACAACTTGAACTCGCATACCTCCTAACAACTCTCACAATTCAAATCGTTCTGATAACGAACAGCTTAAATAAGTAATCACTCGAACAATTCAAATAACTTTCAAACCAGACAACTCGAATAGATCGAAAGCTCGAGCAATTCAAATAACTCGGGTCACTCGAATCATTCATAGACCGTGAAAAACTGAGAACTCTAACAACTCGACTCATCACAAACAACTCAAGTAACTCTAACAATTTAAATAATTTGGAAAACTAACAACTCGAGTAACTCTGAACAACTCCAACAATCGAAATAACAAACATCTCGACTTTAGCAACTCAGTAATTCGCATGCTTTGAACAACTCACAATTCAAATCGCGCCGATAACTATAACTCGAGCAATTCAAATCACTTTCAAACCAGACAACTCAAATAGCTCGAAAGCTCTTGCAACGCGAGTAACTTGAACAATTCATCGAACTCGAAAAACAAAACTCGACTCAACTCTAACAATGGAAATTACTCAAGAACTCCTAGCTCAAATGTCTCAACTTGAGCAGATCAAATAACAATTCTTATAACTAAAAATTAATAACTGTCATAACTAAAAATTTTAATAACTGTTAAAGGAAAAAAGACTCAGATAACCCTTAATAACTAACTCTGATAGCTTTGGTAACTTGCAGCTCAACTGAGACATCTGAGAAATACATCTAACTCAAATAACACAAACAAATCAATGGCGTGAATTGAAATAAGTCAGAACGATGACGCGTCTAATTCCTCCCAAATCTTATCTCGGATCGTTCCAACAAATCAATGAACAACTTAATTTTTTAATTGCTCTAACTCAAATAATTGGATTGCTCTTTGATTTCTTCAAATCTGAGCATGCCTGTCAGCTTCATTTAAAGATTAAAGTTACGTCAAGGTTTTCGTCAAGAGGTACTGTGGCCAATAAAATAGACATGCCCACAATGGTGTCCTTTTGTCCAGTTGGAGTTGATGTTTCCTGAATGTACTGAACAAGTGAGGGATGTTGAGGAGAAAATTGTCAACATTTTTTTAAACAATTTTCAAATCCTTTTTTTTCTCCCCTCCAGAGTGTGCAGTATAATCTCTATGAGATTCCTATATTCATATGCATGGGAGCCATTGGTAAGCGAAAGTTATCCTAATGTATATTAAATAATGCTGTTAAACAACGAGTGTGAGCACTAACTGGATCCCCCCCCCCCCACACACACACACACACACCACTTTCTCCCCTTCACTCAGGTGGCATTCTGGGAGCGCTGTTCAACATCCTCAATTACTGGCTGACAATTTTCCGAATCAGGTAAATCCTCAGGTAAAGGCATCGCGAGGTCGAGCTGTTAAAATTCATTCAGGTGTTCACTGATGAGCCATAACGGAACGGCATTTCTCAGGTACGTGCACCAGCGGTGCCTGCAGGTGATGGAGGCCATGCTGGTGGCTGCTGTTTCAGCCAGCGTGTCCTTCACCATGATTTATTTCTCCAGCGACTGCCAGCCGCTGAAGACCGAATCACCGGAGGAATATCCTCTCCAGGTGGATATAGAATTACAGAATTATTTTAAGATCTCTGCCAGGAGTCTTTTTTTCCATGGTGTTGCGATCCAAGAAGTAATATTGAGGAATAACTTCAGTGAAACTCCAGAGCACAGTTCAGAGTTAAGGGAATGTCTTTGTTTACGTTTTAGCTCTTTTGTGCTGATGGGGAATATAATGCAATGGCAACGGCGTTCTTCAACACACCTGAGAGGAGTGTGAGGAGTCTTTTTCATAGTCCACCTGGTGAGTGTGTGTTTTGCAGAGGGTAAACTCCTCTGTCCTGACATCATCAAGTTACAGCTTTACCTCTGACACTGGAGACTCCTTCCATGAATGTGACAGAAATGTCTCCTTTCAGAAAACCCTTGTGATTGAGCTGTTACCATAGAAACAGGTTTTGTTTTTTTTCTTTTTTCATAAGCATGTTAATATCAACCTGTGATTTGCATCTGCATTATTGTTTGGTCAGAACGTTTTGATTAATTTCCAGCCCATAGAAACCACTTTTATTTGAGTTTTATGTTCTCAATGAGAGCAGTGATGCAGGAAATATTCAAACATGGTTCCTTTTTTTTATGTGAGTGACGTCTGTTTAGTTTTATTGATGTTATGGGATATGATTTGTAATGGTGTGATGATTCTGCTTCTCTGTCACTGTTTAATTTGTGGGTTTTTTCTTCCCCTCTTCCTCCTTTCAGGCACTTATAACCTACAGACTCTGGGACTCTTCACCCTGACTTATTTCTTCCTGGCGTGCTGGACATACGGTCTGACCGTGTCAGCAGGGGTCTTCATCCCCTCTCTGCTCATCGGGGCAGCGTGGGGGCGACTCTGTGGCATTCTGCTCCCCTTATCGTCCCCCAGTAAAGTGAGTTTCAGCTCTGTCAATTCCTTTTCTCCAAAAAGTACATCTTGAATTACTTTCTGCAAGAAACAAAGTTCAACATTTCAACTATTTCTTTGCCATGTTGAAATAAACCGACGGGAGTCAAAACCGACAGCGATAATCGACTTGGCGAGCAGGAAAGATAACTGTTTGAAGTGCACCAATGCATGGCGAATGTTCTCGTTCAAAAGGTGTTGATTAATCTTCACAGGTTTATATCAACACTCTCGTTCTGATCTGCTGTCGTTTCTGTAGCAACAGAACATTCGCAGGGAATTGTACAGCGGACACGACACAAACACATTTCAAATTGTGCATCCTTGATTTCGATCAGATGTTTTTCATGTTTATGAAAGGAGTTTAAAAAAAAAAAAAAGGCCAAGAGGAGATCCTTTTGTTTGTTTGTAGCTGCTGTAGTTTAAGTCAGAACAGGAAGTAATTTGTGATGTGATGTGGATGTTCCACACCAGTTCACGTAAATATAAATGGAGAAAAATTATGCTCTGATAAATAATGCAATAAGAAGAATGAAACACTTTCTGATGTGCCGCAAGAGGTTGTTTCAGTTCGTTCTAAAAGCCTGAATTAGCTTCTTTCCCCCCCCCCCCTGCCTTCCTTCCTTCTTCCTAAGTTTATCCTCTTTTGCGTGCAAGATCTGTAACTGCACTGAAAGATCAGCAGAGTCTTAGGTAATGTTCTAATATGTTTAAGATTTGGGCAGATCCAGGGAAGTACGCCCTGATGGGAGCCGCAGCCCAACTCGGTGAGTCAGAGATGTTTTGGTGACGTGTGATTATTCGTGACCGCTTCCTTGTGCTGGTTTGCATAAATGTACAGAATGTAAGCTTCCCCCCCCCCCTTCCACACAGGAGGAATTGTCAGAATGACCCTGAGTCTCACAGTCATCTTGGTGGAAGCTACCGGAAACGTGACCTACGGCCTGCCTATCATGCTGGTGCTGATGACTGCCAAGATTGTGGGGGATTATTTTGTCGAAGTGCGTATTGTTAATGATGTCCTACACACCCACACGCTTGAGTTTCTTGTCGTCTGAATGCGTGCGTGGATCGTGTTGTGGTTTTCTCATTGACAGGGCCTTTATGATGTACACATTAAGCTGCAGAGTGTTCCTTTCCTTCACTGGGAAGCCCCTGCGACTTCTCACTTGCTGACTGCCAGGTAGCGTAACGTTTTTCACCTCCCAAAACCGGACTGCTTTGACAATCCGAGCAAGAAAAACAAGCCTGCTAGCTTCTAAATCCTCCTGTCATGCAGAATGCGATGCGTTTGCATCCTGCCGTGTAAATTCAGGTTCTCTTGGTTATACAATAACTGAGAAATTAATTTGCAGGCTTTAAAGTCAGTATTCTGAACATGATGATGAGAACATCGACAGAATGCATCTCTTTGTGCAGCTGGGACAGTTGAGTGAAATTACATTGTGCTTCCTGTGTGAAACAGGGCTATTTAAGATGCATTTAGTATTCTGTACACTTGAGAATTCCTGAGACTTGTGTATTCAGGAGGAAACACTTGAATGGTTCATGCCAGAGTTTTTAAATATTTGTTTTTGGTATCCGGTTCCTGTGAGACTGTACTTGGTACGGCGTCTGTCAAAATTTTGATGTCGTAAACAAGACTCCCAATGTTTTCATGTTCCCTTCTGTCCAATAGAGAAGTCATGAGCTCTCCAGTCACCTGCTTTAACAAAATGGAGAAGGTGGGCACCATCGTGGACGTCCTCAGCATCACGACCACCAATCACAACGGTTTCCCTGTGATCATACAGGCTGGCACCAGTGATGAGGTATGTGCCATTTCCTTGGAAATGGCAAACTGACTTTTTTTTTCCTCTCGATTTGGATTGCTGTAACATGTCCATCTGGAGCTGGAGTGATGTGTGTTTTCTGTTTGTTTGTACAGCCTGGGAAGCTCTGTGGCCTCATTCTCCGCTCTCAGCTCATCGTCCTGCTCAAACACAAGGTCAGAACTGCTGTTCGACAGACTGCCGTAACACTTGGGTGGATAGAATTTCAGTAAAATCACAAATACATGTAATATACTGAATATAACCCTGCAGTTTGAAGCTGCCCTATTATCCGAGCTGCTCTTCTCAACAATTAATCAACACTTTCTGACCAATCAGAATTCGACAGCGCTGCGGTGTAAATGGAGCACTCGGACTAAAAATAGGTGCAAAATACCTTTTTCAGGTCTGGAGGTGGCAAAACTCCTCTTGTGACCCTGCTGTATGTTTCTATGATGAGGTGTGTGTGAGAGAGAGAGAGAGAGAGAGAGAGAATACTCAGGATTTTGAGAGCGTTTGAAAACTGATTTTATGAAAAAAATACTGAAGGAGCTGAAAGATTTACTTTTGGTTATATATTTAAAGGTTTGGAGGAGGTGGCGCATTCTTTAGTGAAAGAAACATGAATGAATGTGCGTGTGTGTGTGTGTGTGTGTGTAGGTGTTTGTGGAGATGCAGCGCTCTCGACTTTACAAGCGTAGACTGCAGCTAAAGGACTTCAGGGATGCGTATCCTCGTTTCCCTCCCATCCAGTCCATCCACGTGTCCCAGGATGAGAGAGAGTGCATGATGGACCTGACGGAGTTTATGAACCCCACCCCGTATACCATACCGGAGGTCTGCTGTCTGATTTCTGCTTTCAATGTCATCAGTGTTGCCAGTTTTAAAGATGATCAGACTAACGATAATTATTTGTATTGATTATGGAAATATATATATAATTTTTTTTTTTGTTATTTATTTCAGGAAACATCCCTCCCTCGTGTGTTTAAGTTATTCCGGGCATTGGGTCTCAGGCACTTGGTGGTGGTTGATAAAGATAACAGGGTAAGGAACGAGCACATTAGTTTATAAAAATGAAGAGCGATGTGAAAATACTTTTTTTTTTTTTGTTGGTTCCACCCCCCCTTTCTTCCAAATCAACTCAATCAAGTGACCACAGAAATCTTCCCTCCAGATCAGTGACATTTTTATCTTTTGTGGTTTTACAGTTTTCCCGAAAATTATTTTATAATTGTTAATTCTTCGTTATTTAAGTTTAAAATGATAATTTTGAGTGACAACATAATTGAGTCAACTTGAATGTTTGACTATTACTAAATAATTAGAATTATAAATGGTGATAATTCTGAATTTCAGTAAAACATCAATTCCAAAATGCAAGTACTAGAAACCTTATTTAAGTGTGAACATTTTGGCAGTTAAATGATCGGTTGAAATTAATTGTGCCTCGTGATAAATGTACATTAATCTCAGGATTGGATTTGTTGTTTTTGGCCTTAAACATAAATTAAGTCCAAAACCTGTGTATACTACATGTATACTTTTTTTTTCTTCTTCATTAACAGCCTGCACAAACGGAGCAAAAATAAAATTGAATACGTACACTAATAGAAAAGAATTTCTCAGTATGTCAGTGTTAGATGTTTTCTGTACAGGATCGAGTTTCCCAAAAGCATCGCCACACAAACCTCGTTTTGTGTGGCAGAGCATCGCAAACGCACGCTCTCTCTCCTCACTAAGGCGATCTTAACTTTGATGTTTATGGGAAACTCGGTCCAGTTCTTGTTACATATTAATTTGTGCTCCTTTTCACAATGGGTGCGAATAATTCTGGATGGTATTGTATCTACAACCAGATGTTTTGTTGCAGTTGAGCTAGTTCAGCGCTGGGTCCACACCATGCTCTAACCCATTGACGCCGGATGCTGCGTCGCGCAACATTGCCCCTAGCGCCGGTTGTTGCATAACGCAACATTGCCCCA
>JAODOK010000013.1:2351835-2362942 GCA_027576575.1 Netuma bilineata
TGACTGACTGGGAGGTCGCGCAAAGCTCGGACACGTACGGAGCAGCTCGTCTCAATTCAGGTAAGAGCATATTTCATGATGGAAATACGGTGGACTGTTCCTTTAACAATTTTTGCCATGCAACATTGCCACACCCCTATTATACAATATGCTGCGATTAATACTTGGAATGAAAAAAGGAAAACAAAAGAAAAGATAGAAAATGTGTTGGTTTTCTTGAATACTGAATAATTTACAACCCCAAATCAGAAACGGTTGAGACGGGATGGAAAACGCAAATCAAAAAAGAAAGCAGCGATTTCTAAAAGTACTTTGGCTTGTATTTCATCGCAGACAGAACGAACTCAAGATTTTTCATGTTTTGTTGGTCAACTCCATTTCATTCGCTGATATACATCCATTCCTGCGTTTCAGTCCTGCAACACATTCCAATAAAAGTTGGGACGGGGGAAATTTAGCGCGAGTCATAACAATGATGTGATTTGAAACAGGTGATGTCAACAGGTGACTGCAATCATGATTTGGGACAAAATCAGTATCCACGTAAGGCCTAGTCTTTGAGGAGCAAAGATGGGCCGAGGATCTCCAGCTTGTCAAATGCTGAAGAAATTATGGAAATTTTTAAAAACAACGTTCCTGAAAGAAAGAAAGAACGAAAGATTGGAAGAGATTTGGATATTTCATCCTCTACAGTGTCTAACACCATTAAATGATTCAAAGAATCTTGAGGAATTTTGGTGCATAAAGGGCAAGGGCTCAAGCCTAATCTGAACACCCGTGATCTCCGATCCCTCAGACGGCACTGCATCAAGAACCCTGGCAAAGGTAACTTCCACTTCTATGATGGAGCAGAAAAGTACAGTGAGATTTTGGAGTAACATATGCTCCATATTCAAGGCGCCATCTTTTCCAGGGAGATTTCAACAAGACAATACAAAACCACATTCTGCACACGTTACAAAGGCGTGGCTGTGGAAGAAGAGGGTGCCTGTCCCCTCTGTCCCAGTAGAGAATGTGTGGCGACTTCTGAAACAAACAAACAAAGAAAAAATACGACAGTGACGACCCCGTACTGTTGCACACCTTAAGACCAGTTTGCAGGGAGAACGGGACAAAATAACACCTGAAACACTTCATCACTTGGTGTCTTCAGTCCATGAACATCGTTTAAGTGTTGTGAGAAGGAACGGGAACATTATAAAGTGAGAAATGTTTTACCGTCCCAACTTTTTTGAAATGTGTTGCACGAATCAAAATGTGTTTATTTGGAAAAAAAAAAGAAAATCCATGATGTACAACATCAAATAATGTGCTGTTGTATTGCTTTGAGTGCGATACAGGTCAAAGATTATTTGCAAATCATTGTTTTTAGTTCTGATTTCGGTTTCAACGTACTTTTCCTGATTTGGGGATGTATAATGTGTGACAAATGTGATATACAGTACGATATCCGACAGTTAATGCTGGTCCACTCATTTGGTTGGATGAGCAGCATTCGAAGAGTGCTTAGATTTATCCGAACTGCACGGAGACGTTTTATTCCGCTCATCTGTCTAAGAGTCCCGCTAAGACAGTTACTGCAGTAGAGATAGTGACATAATCAGTGGAAATTGAAAAAGATACATTTTTCAGAAATATAACTTCTGATTAAAAGATGAAAACTTGTCAGATGAAGATGAAAAGGAAGAAGGGAAGCTGATTTCACCTTTAATGGGAATGTACAAATCACTGTGAGCTAGCTAGCAAGCGAGCCAATGGGCTATCAGTGACAGTGGATTCTTCAGGATCAATTTCAATTTGTGGAGCAAAAACAAACTGTAAAGCCAGTGTCTAAAGGAGACATGCAAAGCCAGCATCTGAGGGAGGAGCATAAATCCAGCGTCTGAGGGAGGAGCGTAAAGCCAACATCTAAAGGAGGAGCATAAAGCCAGTGTCTGTGGGAGGAGTATAAAGCCAGCATCTAAGGGAGAAGCGTAAAGCCAATGTCGAAGGGACGAGTGTAAAGCCAGCATCAGGGAGGAGCATAAAGCCAGTGTCTGAGGGAGGAGCGTGAAGCCAGTATCTGAGGGAGGAGCGTGAAGCCAGTATCTGAGGGAGGAGCGTGAAGCCAGCATCGAAGGGAGGAGCGTAAAGCCAGTGTCTAAGGGAGGAACATAAAACTAGTGTCAGGGAGGAGCGTAAAGCCAGTGTCTGAAGGAGGAGAGTAAAGCCAGTATCAGGGAGGAGCGTAAAGCCAGTGTCTGAGGGAGGAGCATAAAGCCAGAATCTAAGGGAGAAGCATAAAGCCAGAATCTAAGGGAGAAGCGTAAAGCCAATGTCCGAGGGAGGAGCGGAAAGTCAGCATCTAAGGGAGAAGTGTAAAGCCAATGTCTGAGCGAGGAGTGTAAAGCCAGAGTCTAAGGGAGGAGTATAAATCCAGCGTCTGAGGGAGGTGCATAAATCCAGCGTCTGAGGGAGGAGCATAAAGCCAACATCTGAGGGAGGAGCGTAAAGCCAATGTCTGAGGGAGGAGCGTAAAGCCAGCGTCTATGGGAGAAGCGTAAAGCCAGCATCTAAGGGAGGAGCTTAAAGCCAGCATCTAAGGGAGGAGTATAAATCCAGCGTCTGAGGGAGGTGCATAAATCCAGCGTCTGAGGGAGGAGCATAAAGCCAGCATCTGAGGGAGGAGCGTAAAGCCAATGTCTGAGGGAGGAGCATAAAGCCAGCGTCTATGGGAGAAGCGTAAAGCCAGCATCTAAGGGAGAAGCGTAAAGCCAGCATCTAAGGGAGGAGCGTAAAGCCAGCATCTAAGGGAGGAGCTTAAAGCCAGCATCAGGGAGGAGTGTAAAGCCAGCATCTGGGGGAGGAGCGTATAGACACCGTCTGGGGGAGGAGCATATTGCCAGCATCTATGGGATGAGTGTAAAGCCAATGTCTAAGGGAGGAGCTTAAAGCCAGCGTCTGAGGGAGGAGCATAAAGCCAGCATCTAAGGGAGAAGCGTAAAGCCAACATCAGGGAGGAGCGTAAAGCCAGCATCTGAGGGAGGAGCGTAAAGCCAGCATCTGAGGGGGGAGCATAAAGCCAGTATCTAAGGGAGAAGCGTAAAGCCAACATCAGGTAGAAGCGTAAAGCCAGCATCTGAGGGAGGAGCATAAAGCCAGCATCTAAGGGGGGAGCATAAAGCCAGTATCTGAGGGAGAAGCGTAAAGCCAACATCAGGGAGGAGCGTAAAGCCAGCGTCTGAGGGAGGAGCGTAAAGCCAGCGTCTGAGGGAGGAGCATAAAGCCAGCATCGAAGGGAGGAGCATAAAGCCAGCATCTAAGGGAGAAAAGTAAAGCCAATGTCTAAGGGAGGAGCAGAAAGCCAGCGTCAGGGAGGAGCGTAAAGCCAGTGTCTGAAGGAGGAGAGTAAAGCCAGTATCAGGGAGAAGCGTAAAGCCAGTGTCTGAGGGAGGAGAGTAAAGCCAGTATCAGGGAGAAGCGTAAAGCCAGTGTCTGAGGGAGGAGTGTAAAGCCAGCATCTAAGGGAGGAGCATAAAGCCAGCATCTAAGGGAGAAGCGTAAATCCAGTGTCTGAGGGAGGAGCATAAAGCCAGCATCAGGGAGGAGCGTAAAGCCAGTGTCTGAGGGAGGAGCGTAAGGCCAGCATCTGAGGGAGGAGCGTAAGGCCAGCGTCTGAGGGAGGAGTGTAAAGCCAATGTCTAAGAGAGGAGCGTAAAGCCAACATCTAAAGGAGGAGCGTAAAGCCAGCATCTGAGGGAGGAGCATATAGCCAGCGTCTAAGGGAGGAGCGTAAAGCCAACGTCTAAGGGAGAAGCGTAAATCCAGCGTCTATGGGAGGAGTATAAAGCCAGGATCTGAGAGAGGAGTGTAAAGCCAGCGTCTAAAGGAGAAGCGTAAAGCCAGCGTCTAATGGAGGAGTGTAAAGCCAGCATCTGAGGGAGGAGTGTGAAGCCAGTGTCAGAGGTTGGAGAGTAAAGTCAGCGTCAGAGGGAGGAGTGTCAAGCCAGTGTCTAAGGGAGGAGCATAAATCCAACGTCTAAGGCACGTAAATCCAGCATCTAAGGGAGGAGCGTAAGGTCAATGTCAAAGAGAGGAGCGTAAAGCCAGCGTCTGAGGGAGGAGCATGAAGCCAGCGTGTGTGGGAGGAGTGTAAAGCCAATGTCTAAGAGAGGAGCTTAAAGCCAGCATCAGGGAGGAGTGTAAAGCCAGCATCTGAGGGAGGAGCGTAAAGCCAGTGTCTGAGGAAGGAGTGTATAGCCAGCGTCCGAGGGAGGAGCGTATAGCCAGCGTCCGATGGAGGAGCGTAAAGCCAGCGTCCGAGGGAGGAGCGTAAAGCCAGCGTCAGAGGGAGGAGCGTAAAGCCAGCGTCCGAGGGAGGAGCGTAAAGCCAGCGTCCGAGGGAGGAGCGTAAAGCCAACATCTAAAGGAGGAGCGTAAATCCAGCATCTGAGGGAGGAGCATAAAGCCAGCGTCTATGGGAGGAGTATAATGCCAGCATCTGAGAGAGGAGTGTAAAGCCAGTGTCTAAAGGAGAAGCGTAAAGCCAGTGTCAGAGGTTGGAGTGTAAAGTCAGCGTCAGAGGGAGGAGCGTCAAGCCAGCGTCCGAGGGAGTAGCATAAAGCCAGTGTCTAAGGGAGGAGCATAAATCCAACGTCTAAGGCACATAAATCCAGCATCTAAGGGAGGAGCGTAAGGTCAATGTCAAAGAGAGGAGCGTAAAGCCAGTGTCTGAGGGAGAAGTGTAAAGCCAGCGTCTAAGTGAGGCATGTAAAGCCAGCGTCTAAGGGAGGCGTGTAAAGCCAGCATCTGAGGGAGGAGCGTAAATCCAGCATCCGAGGGAGGAGCGTAAAGCCAGCGTCCGAGGGAGGAGCGTAAAGCCAGCGTCCGAGGGAGGAGCGTAAAGCCAGCATCTGAGGGAGAAGCAAAAACCAGCGTCTAAGGGAGGAGAGTAAAGCCAGCATCTGAGAGAGGAGTGTAAAGCCAGCATCTAAAGGAGGAGCGTAAAGCCAGCGTCTAATGGAGGAGCATAAAGCCAGCATCTGAGGGAGGAGTGTAAATCCAGTGTCAGAGGTTGGAGCGTAAAGTCAGCATCAGAGGGAGGAGTGTCAAGCCAGCGTCTAAGGGAGGAGTGTAAAGTCAATGTCAAAGGGAGGAGCATAAAAGCAGCGTCTAAGCGAGGAACATAAAGCCAGCGTCCGAGGGAGTAGTTTAAATCCAGAGTCCGAGGGGACAGCGTAAAGCCAGCGTCCAAGGGAGAAGTGTAAAGCCAGTGTCTGAGGGAGGAGCGTAAAGCCAGCATCTATGGGAAGAGCGTAAAGTCAATGTCTAAGGGAGGAGCGTAAAGCCAGTGTCCGAGGGAGGAGCGTAAAGCCAGCTTCTGAGGGAGGAACGTCAAGCCAGTGTCTGAGGGAGAAGGGTAAAGTCAGCGTCTAAGGGAGGAGCGTAAAGCCAACGTCTAAGGGAGGAGCAGAAAGCCAGCATCTGAGGGAGGAGCGTAAAGCCAGCATCTGAGGGAGGAGCGTAAAGCCAGTATCTAAGGGAGGAGTGTCAAGCCAGCATTTGAGGGAGGAGTGTCAAGCCAGCGTCTGAGGGAGGAGCGTAAAGCCAGCGTCAGAGGTTGGAGCGTAAAGTCAGCGTCAGAGGGAGGAGCGTCAAGCCAATGTAAAAGAGGAGTTTAGTACTATCCAAGATGGGAGTGTAAAGTTAGCAGAGAAGAGGAGGAATGTATTTAGAAGCTGGAGTGCAACATCATCTCCAAGTGGAGTGTAACATCACTGTCTAAGAGAGGAATATCAAGTTAGTATGTTGGGAAGAAACGTACAGTCAGTGTCTCAGTGAAGATTGTAAAGGCCGTATCGGGAAAGCGAGTGTGAGAGCTAGTGATTAGCATGCTACATAAACACACACGGCGAATGTGACCTGCATCATTCGCTGCATTATCCATCCTGCATGACTCGGTGCACAGGTGTGACGAATGGCGCATCACGACCTCGATCTCACGTCTAATTAGGGACACTGGCTTGGCAGCCATCTTGCAGGGCCCGTTTTTAATTGCTGCTCACAGCTATATTTAATAACTTAATGAATCATTCATTCGCTGTGAGTGTTTGGATAGAATCAGCCCTCTTAATCACATTAGTGGACTTGTTTTGAATGTGCATGCAGATTCAACATGACACTATTGACTGGAGGGAAAATAAAGCAGCTTGTTGCGGGGATGCAATCGAACAAATGAACCAAGCAGCAACTTTTGTTGCACTTTACAAAAGCATGATGAAAACATGACCATCTGCACAATGCTGAAGAACACAAGTGTTGACAAAAGAGCCAGCGAGACATGACTAAACAATAACATGGAAACGCTCGCGTCATTTTTTGGGAGCACAAAACGGATCGTTTAACCTTCGAACCAGAAACCAAGAAATTATGAATGGCTGTATTCCTCACTTTGTCATCTTTTTCCATGCGCTTAATAAGACGCCTCAAGGTTCATGAATGTAAAGGAGCATAAAAGGATAATTGTAATTAGCAGAGAACAGCTAATTCAAGCTTTATCAGTCAAGCAACAAAGGCAAGGTCATGCACGACAAGCTGTTTCGGATCTACACAGCCAATTCGTCATGAACAAACTGAGTCAGTGCTCGTGGCGCAGAAACAGCTGGTGTGTGTCGTGTCGTCGCTCGTGGATTCTGGGAGCACCGGAGAACCGACGGCACGCACACGGAACGTCAAAGGTCACAAAGTTCAGTGGGCCAACGCAGGCATGAAGGCTGGACTAGAGGGCTTCGTGGAGTCAAAAACGGTAACACACTGTCCCGAACCACACAGCCTTGACCTCAGGCACTCCAGATGGTGCGATCAGAAATTCAAATCCCGTCCACCTGTTTTACACCAACACTGAATTTTCATGAGAGAAATTTTGGTCTATCGTGCAATACACATGACAGAAAGCAATTTTAACATGATTAATAATGCACTATCTATCAAATCAGCAACCATTTTGGATTAATCATAAATCTTGGAACATTTTTCTACTTGACACACGAGTGAATATGGAATCTGATTTTCTTTGTTTTTCGAGAAAACATCCCGCGAGTCATTATTCTGAAGTATTTAGATGCGCGTTTCCCACAATGCATTGCAAATCTATCCATTTTAACCCAGAGAAACGGCAGCAGGCGTTGGGCGAGTTGACAAATTTACCAGGTCAACAAAATAACGTACAAGGTTATCTGCGAAATAAAGCTCCAAAATTATTGGCACCCTTCATTAAAACCAGTAAAAAAAAATGGTTCAAATGGTTCTACTTTTACTCAGAACTCTTGCAATAATCACAATAATAAAAAAAAAAAGATAATTGTGTCATTTCAAAAAGCAAGCAGGATTTTTCCTTCAATTTTTTATTTATTTATTTTTTTGGGGAAGGGTGTCAATATTCCCAGGGCTGACTCTGTACTTTCGCAGCCTTGTGTTGTTGTTGTTTTTTTTTTGTTGGAAAGTTTATACAATTATCTCGTGTAAAGCCTTTGAGCGTAAAGTAATTTTTCGCAACTTCTTTGTTGGTATCTTCACCATCACTATGTTCTCACCATCACTTATTTGACAGAAAGCCGTTCAACAGTTTCAGGGCTCTGATGAATGAGGTCTCTTCGAATCGAGTGAAAAGTTGCCAGAGATTGACACACTCAGACTTGGCAAAGATTATTTTGTTAATATCTAATTATGGTTGATTAGGAGGCAATTTCACATCTGTTTTCCTGTGAATTGTTCTCAGCGCTCCCCAGTGGAACGTGAATAATTCTAGGCAATTATAGTGCTGAGTAATTTGTTTTTATTATTTGGTATAATTTAAAAAAAAATATGACCTCGTGAACAACAATCCGTTACAGCGTCGTTTACAAAAATCCACGTTCAGATTTACCTCAGTTTCTTAAAAGTTCACTGTTTGGTGATCTTGTGGCAAGTTTCATTTTCTCAAAAAGCAATTCTTATTCACTGCCACGGGCAAACTCGATTGTGGCTGAGAGGCACACGATTTGCATAATAGACGTGACGCGTTGGGGTTTCGGCCGAGACGGAGGCACAACACTGCATCATTTTGCAGAAATAATCCCTGGGCTCAAGTACAAAAAGTCTAAAATCATAAAAACATCCATTTGATCATGACATAAACTCACATCGAGTCTATCAAACTGAACAGTTTCATCAGATTTCACACCACAATCAGAAGGTGCTGATTAATTTTCGATAGCAGAACTCCGGCTGTCGCATAAATCACAGGTTTACATTAATGTGCTTGTTCGACTACATTATGGTTCGATAGTAACAGCTCATACATATGGACTGTATGATGGGCACGACACATAACCTCAGGATCAATGAACGGATCTGGAAATACGTTTGATATTTAACAAAGAAAACTGGGGAATCGCTGAAAAAGTGAACTTTTCTGGAAGATGTGAATTTTATGGAATTTATGGAAGGAGTCTCCAGTGTCAGCACTCCGTCACAATCAGAGATGAGGTCAAGCTGCAGTTTTAGGTTTTCCAACAGGACAGGAACTAATTTGTTTCATGAATGTTCCACAATCTTAAATGTAACTATAAAGGGATAAAAAAAAAAAAAGTGTGATCTGTTCATGAATATGAAATTCTTATTATTGGCTGGAGTGTAGGAGGAGTAAAACACTTGGGAACGTGCGATTATCGGAAAATAATCCACTTCCAGGTGATAGCAGGAACATGGGACATCGGGAGGACTCATTATTATTATTATTATTATTATTATTATTATTATTATTATTAAAAACCTATGTACACATTATTTAAATATAAAACTAATAAATAAGGCCTAGGAGTGTCTCTACAACATCTTTACTGTCATTAAAAATCCAATGATCTATGAATATGCATAAAATATGCAAACTAGAATATTTGCATATTTATCCTTGCCATCCCAAAAAGCGAGCAATCGTTGACACCTTGGAAGCTTTCTCTGCTAAATCTGTCAAAAAATACAAAGCTAACTCCTAAACAGCCACAATTTTATTCATCACTAATTAGCACAGCTAGCTCGTTAGTTCAGCAGAGAGAGTCTGTAGTTTCTGAGTAACGACGTGTGGTGCGACAGATTCAGGCCTTTGGACCTATTTTGTGACATCACAAACACTGTTGTTGTCCAGAAATACTCGGGGGGGGAGCTTATCATTCTTAAGTTATTTCAAAGATTTTGTCAGGAAGTCAAATTCCTTTGACTGACAACATTTACATGATGCTCTGGAGAGATATTTTAATCTCATGTTATCGTAAAGGAGAGATTCAGTTTGCATGCAAATGCAGGAAACATAAAATATGAATTTCAAAGAAGCCATGAAGAAAGTGGGATCTGTTTTCTTCCCAAGTGTATTTTATTTGGTGTGTTTTTCCCTTTTTTTAACATAAATTAAATTCTTAATTATATTCCTTTCCCAAACCTCCCCCCCCCTCAAAAAAAAAAGTTAAATTTCACATTTATAAACCACTCTGATCTTTAGAGACCGCAGGCTGTCTTTATGCTCCAGCACATTCGTCCACAAAAGAGCAAACGCATGATTAAGGACTTAATTATCTCACTGCTCCAATCTCACACCTGACAACGTTCACACTGCCGCCGCCTCTGGAGAGGTTCTGTTAGAGGTGCTACTCACAGTGTGAACACACTGGGCGCTCTGTGTGTGTGTGTGTGTGTGTGTGTGTGTGTAAAAAGACGAGCCGAGTGCAACAGGAGAACACCACACGCAAAAAAAAAAAAAAAGGGTGACGTAATGAAGGTGTGACACCATTCACAACTAATTACTTGGCGAATTTCACGGCACAAACACTCAAGTCATGCAGAAAAAAAACTAAACACTGACAGATAATGAATCTGCTGCTCAAATATGACAAGACAATAAAGAGTCACTTTGTGCATGTTTTTTTTTTAAAGAGAGAAAATATCAAGAGGTCGCAGGTTACGGTTTTGACAGGAAGTCACTGTCTCATGTCATCACATCAACAACCATAAAATTTACAGGATTTATTACCTTGGAAAAAAGGGAAATGTCAGTATTTGACACGATGATTGAGAATTTTTCATGTTTGGATCTCATACCGAGAAACACAGTCAACTTCAGAATTATTGGCACCCTTCAGGGGAACGGGTAAGAAATACAAATAAAAACTTGTGCTGAATCACATTTTCTGCGAAAACAATACGAGTATTTTTTAATTATGAAAACGTTGTCGGAACATTTTTGACACTGTTAATTAAAAAACAGAAATAATACAAAGTGCAAAGAGAACTGTTCATTGCTCTCAGTCTCCAGGAAATCTGGGAATGTAGAAGATATCGTAAGAATTTACAATTCATAAATAATTGTCGGAGTGATGATAAATTAAATTTTTTATGCATAAAACAAAACAAAACAAGAAAACTACAGTGTCCTCACATGCTCAAGTTTGAAATCCTTCAGTGCAGGCCTGTGGGTTTTTGTTTTTCACGTTTTCATAAATTTCTGAAGTTGACTGGACACGAATGTTTAATTTGCTTGAATGCTCAGTTTGATAAGTGTACAAACCATTCCCATGGTCACAGCTTGAGATTTTTATTGAAGATGACATGAAAATATATCAAGTGAACAATAAATAAGAAAAATAAATTCATTTCCTGGTTCACGTTTCATAAACCGTAGAAATGAGCGAGTCGTGCGTTCGGCGCCGACTTGCTCAGTCGATCTCCTGAGCAAGCGTTCGCATTTTATCGAGTCAGCGTTATACAGTATGTTTAAACTAACACGATATAAACAAGGAGGTTTAGTATATTGTCCAACCCTCCGAATCAAAATAAATCTTGTTCTTCAAAGAACAAATCAACATGCAGGACTGTAAAGTGGGTGGAGTTTATTTTTGAACAATGTATTGCAAAATTGTGCTGCATTTACACGACAATGCGCTCTGCTTTTTACTCTGAGGCCTAGAAGAAGGAAAAAGTCACAAAATTTGCTCCCCCCCCCCTTCTGGTATTTTAAAAAATACCACAAAAATACACCCCACCCACTTTACAGTACTGCATGCGGATTCGTTCTTTGAAAAATAAAATTATTTTTTTT
>JAODOK010000013.1:2468555-2481035 GCA_027576575.1 Netuma bilineata
TACGTTGGGTGCGCGGTGATCTTACTCCTTCATGGTCACCACAACTACGTTCTCCACGAACAAAAAAAAAACGCAGCGATTTGGGAAACGCCAAAAATCGCACGGCCAAAAAAATCGTACGTCCGGTTGTGACCGAGGCTTTATATGATAAAGATCCTCTGATGACAGACCTGTGATCGTTTCTGTCATCAAGCATTCACATGAACAACGACATTCTTCAGTGTGAGCTTGATGGAATCAGGTGAAGTTCTCTCTCCATTCAAGTTGGTTTACGGTTCATCACTGCTTCTCCTGGAGCTGTCGGTGTTTCACGAGCTTGTCATCATCCTATTGGTGGATTTTAGACGAGCGGCTTGTCTTGGATCGCAGTGGCCCTGAAACGTCAGCATGTCACAATTCTGCATTCCAAAACCACCAGTCTCGACTCGCGACCAAAGAATTTATGACGTCGCGATGATTTAAAAAAAAATTGTACAGCATAAAACTCACTGTAGCAAAGCGACTAATCTCTGAATCGAATCTTCAATTTTCAGGAAGTAAAACAATGGGGTGGGGGGGACACACCTTAAAATGCTTTAAACTGAAAGTTTTACAATTATTAACTCATTTATCGAGCTCTGTGTACTAAAGTGTTTTTTTTTTTTGCAATTTATTCACACACACGGTAAAGGCCTGCTTCACTTTTTTTTTTCAGACTTATGAATCACACAGCTTTACAAAACCGTTTTCACTGCCACACAATCCTACGTTTTCTCCGTTTATCGCTTTTTGGCAGTGTGGAAACGAACCACACTCACAAACAAAGTATCACTAAAAAAAAAAAAAAGACAAACAGTTGTGAAAGTGGCTGAGAATTTATAGTAATTCTTAAAATAGTTGACAAAAAAAACACAGACAAACCTGAGTATCTAATTTTGAAACAGTGAACGCAACAAAAAAAGTGAGGTGGAGGAAAAAGGTGCTGAAGAAAGCACGGAGAACGTACACTGGGGGTCGTGTAAACAATGGCAGCATCTGCTGGAGCTGATAGAAATTACACACACACACACACACACACATATGCATATTGAAGTCTGATAATTGAATCATAATCTAATTTGTATGTCAGACAGCTGAGGCTTTTCCAACTCCTTCTGATAATGACAATTATCTCCGTTCGCTTTAATGTTTTAATTTTTTCACCAGGCGTGATTATGTGGGAGCTGAAAGGGAGGGGAGCAGCGATTAAAATAGCAACCTGTGCCTGGTTCAGAGTTTTGGGAGGAAAAAAAAAAGAAGAAAAAGAAGAGGCAGCAGAAGAAGGCTCGTCCTATCAGGAAGAACGCACACGAGGGAGCATCCCGAACTCCCCTGCGCTTAGCATATTGTACGCCCGTGGCTGGTAAATTAGTCACATCTGAAATAGCCTAATTAACAGATAGGGGCTTAACCTACTTATCGGAGCATGGCACCTGCAAATATTACTGCTTTTTTGAGTGGTTTGACGTGTGTGTGTGTGTGTGTGTGTGTGTGTCTGTCTGGGGTGCCATGATGAGGTTTCATCAAAGCAGAAAAAAAAAAAGTCTTATTTATGAATATTGGGGTAGCGCTTGAAGGCAGCACTTAAACAAGTTGTCAATGCAGTTAAATAAGAAACACATCATTTATATTTATATATCTACATCTCTTACACACGCACACACACAATCATGTTTCTCACCAATTTACGGTGCTTCCATAGCTAAAAAGTGCACACATGATGCCGGGTGTCAAGAAGAACGGCTCACAGCCCGGCATCACCGAACAACTGGCTGAGGTCGTGTGGAAAACAACACAATCCCTCCATTCGAGTGATGGGACACACACACACACACACACACACACACACACACACACACACCACTCAGCTCTGAGTTAAATGTTATTTGCAAATGATACAGTATTTAACTAAACCACCCCTCCCTCTCTCCTTCTCTCCCTCCCTCTCTCTCTCTCTCTCTCCACTTTCCTGCTTCTCTTCTTTCCCACTGAAAGCCAAATTGCTAGTTAAAGGATTGATTTAAAATATTAATGAGAGCTGAAACGCATGAGGATCGTTCACTGGATACACAGTTGGTGCAATACATCTGGAATTAAAGCAGCTGTAAGGAACAGTTTCAGCGTCGTGATTGACGTTTGGGCTTGGATTCTTTCTCTCATTATGGCTCTAAACGTGAACGTATGGTAAGATGCGGCGTCTTTCTCCGTTTCCTCATTAAAATACTGATTACCAGCAGGGTGTATTTTTTTTGGGGGGGCGGGGCTTAAGCGTGAATCAGCATGTCACTGGATGCTTTAAAATAAAATCAGGAGATTATTTTGGTCCAAATCAAAGACGACACTAAAAATCGAACAGACTCGCGAACGAAATAACGTGACTGACCATTTTGTGAGAAGCGTGGCTTATTGTGAACGTCACTCGCTCCTGGACACATCACTTCCTTCCTGTTTCAAAGGAAACGACGGTATCTTCCTGAATCCCACCCCGACCCTCGGAGCAGTTTTCATGCCACTTTGAGGCGTACAGCAAATTTCACGAGCACCATCTGAGCCGGAGATGTGGTTTATAACTCGGCTTTCTCCCTGCTTTTGTGCAGCGCACTTTTAACAGTGAAAAGGGGGAGGGAGGGAAAAAAAGCACTTCCACAGCTAGTAGCCAAGCATATTAGAAAATAAAATACAATTCTGCCACCTGACACTTCAATTTAGGCCGCGCCGACTGCGAGAGCCGTCAGCTTCCCGGCCTGCCTGGCGTGATGGAGGAGGCCCCAAATATCATTTAACCGATCCGAGCTGCGAGGGTAATGCACATACACTCTCCCCTACTGCATTACACACACACACACACACACACACACACACAGCACTCGGCTCTCACACACAATCTCATTTTAATTGACTGCATTGTCTGTGTTGCGCCGGTGGGGTGGGGTGGGGTTGAGAAGGTTGGGGGCAATAGAGGTGGAAAAAATGAGCACCTCCACCTTCATCCCTCCTTCTCGCCTTTCAGGAGTGTGTACGAGCTGATCATCATCTGAAACTTTTCAACCCATTTCAGACTTCAGTTTTTATATATTTTATCGACACGATTAGTTTCTCGTGCTGCCTTCAAGCACGATCAAAGCTCTGGTTAACTCCAGTTCCCGAGTGAATCCCGACTGTCATTTTTGCTGCTTTAACAGATTTATAGAGATGTACGGTACAACTCTTCTCACAAAACTAAATACGATGATGTGTATCATGTACGCAACCCCCCCCCAAAAAAACCCCGCACCACATCCTGATATATTCTTTTGCAGAACGTCCCACCTTTATTTTAAAGCTAATTTAACAATTACTGTGAAATAAAATCCACAATGCCACGGTTAAAGTTTGGCCTGCAGAAAAAGGGCACGAGCTTTGTTCTCAGACGGTATTTATCAGAGGCTTCGTTTGGATTGTTGACGATCACGATAACCGAAAGGCATCATGCAGCCCTGTTGAGTAACAATCCTGTTTTTCGTCCATTTTATTCTCTCCATCCTCCTCTTTCTTTCTTTCTTTCTCCTCACTTCCTCTCTCCCACTGCACTTCCTTTCTCTGACGGTTTCTCTTCCAGCCTACTCTCCTGTACTTTTTCCTCCCAAATCACTTCCTCTCCCCTTCCTTTCTCAGTGTCTCTTTCACTTTCCACCTTCCATCCCACTTCCTTTCGTCTCTTTCTGACTTTTCTTCCAACCTACTCTCTGTGTCATTCCTGCACTTTTCCCCTCATTTCGCTCCCACCTTTATTTCTCGAGCTTTCTGTCTTCCATCCCACCTCCTCTCTCTCTTTCTCTCTCTGCTGCACTCCCCCCCCATCAATTCCCTCTCCCTCTGTCGGAGACAATGCTGAGGTAAGGATGCCGGGGCAGCGGGCGTAGCAATCTCACAGCGCCGCCATTGCTCACCACATCAAACGATCGTTTAGCGCCGGCCTCCCTCGCCGTGATTGATCGACTCAGCCCGTGTCTAAATCACCCTCATAAAGTCGGTATTGTGACAACGGCGGGAGAGCGACAGCTGATTCACGGCAGGACAGAAGGAGAGGGCGATGATGGGGACCAAGGTGACAACCATCAGTGTACACACACATTACACAGACGCCTGGGACACACACACTGTAGGGGTTTCGGGGTGAAGTGACGACCTGTGTGACGCTCGGTCACAATCCGCACTCGACTAAATTCACCCTGACCTCAGAAAAACCTGATTTTTTTTTTTGAATAAACGGAGCAAAATCACCATCGATTTAAAATAGTAGACCTTTCTCTCGATTACGCTGAATACTCTTGTCGTCACATGATCTCAACCTGGCCTCCAGTGTAGCACTGTCTCATTTAAAACCCACAAAGTAATTCTGCTCTGCTTTCTCTCACTCAGGTGAGTGCACAAGGACATTTTCAGCATCATTCGCCTTTCATAGTGGATTATTTCAAGTCTACACTGATCTGTCAGCACAATCGCACAAGAAAACCTCGGGCATACCTGAGAAAAAAAAAAAAAGTCAGAAATCCAGCCACACGTAAATAACAAAGAATTAGTCATCCGTCCGGAAATGCTCTTTATTCCGGCTGTTTTACAGCGCTGACGTGTCCCGCGTGAGCCCTCGTGAATCGACAGGAGGTCCGCAGACAAATCACACGCAGCCGAGGCAATATACGAGGCTTCAGTTCCTGGCGCAGGACTGCTGATATCAGCAACTCTGCAGGGTCAGGGCCCGCTTTCTCTCTCAGACGCACTCTCATTCCCTCAGCCCACTTTCTTTTTCCCCCCCCCCTTACCTCACCAGCGAGACGCCAAAGCAATCAATCTTAACTAGAGCCATTCCTTCTGTGGAGTGAAGGGTGCCATTTGTTTTCTTCCTGTCTTTTCTTCTGCTCCTTTTCTCCCTCCTCTCCACTGCAGTTTTACATATTCCTCTCTTTATTGGTTTACGAGCGCAATCACAACTCTAATGGCCGTTTCTTTCCACATTGCGCTTCTTGCTTTAAGCAAGAGATTTTTGCATTTATTCATTTGGCAGATGCTTTCTGAATCTAATAAGTGATGGAAAACACAATCCACACTAAGAGCTGAGCAGGTGAGGATTGAAGGATGAGGATTTTGCTCAAAGGTATTAGAACAAGCAACTTTCTGGCCAGCACCAGAACCACCGAGCCAGCACGGAAATCCGAGCCAAAATCATCCAATTCTGACTGCAGCTTCATTTTATCGAATATAAAAAAAAAAAAAAAAAAAGAACTCAACAGGGCCAAGAATGAAACACTGAGGCTCTTCATGCGTCCTGAGAGACGCCACACTGGCCTCTGTGAAGAATCTACATAATGAAATTAGACAAGTGAGCGCTACTTGTAGGAAGGACAAGTTATTTGTCAAACATCCAGGGAACAATAAAACAGAGAGACGGACAGAAAGGAAGAGATCAAGAGAGAATGAGAGAGAGCGTGAGAGAGAGACTGCGCTTTCATTAATCCGTGAATGTAATTACTGTTTAAGCAGGCCTCACCTTGATTGATGTCCTTCAACCATGTTTCATTTACTTGAACGTGTTCCAATATTCAAGGGAAATAAATATGCAGATTCCTCAAAGGACTCACTAAAAAAAAAAAAGGCAAAACAAAACAAACATTTCCATCATGCCACAAGATTTTCCACGCATCTGAAGATAGAACGAGCTCTGGCGAAATGGGCCGGAGATTATACATTACAGAAAGAAAGATGATGGATGCAGAGGGAAAGCATTTAAAAGCAGCCTACAGCCACTGATGGCATGGATACACCTCGAGAGCTTCAATCATATTGGCAAGAACACAAATAGCTCTTCACTCAGCAAGGCACGCCCGACTTGGGCCTTATATCACGATACATAGAGTTCTGCAAGGACAATTTGGAGATTATGACTCAATCTGGTTTATTCGCAGAACTTGGAGGGAGGCTTTACGCTCCCTGGACCACGAGATGTGGAAGCTCGTGTGAAGTATCTATATATACATGGTTGTGTTCACCGTATTGACCGTTTGAGGATGGTCGGGGCGCACATACTTTTGGGCATGTTCCGAAAGATCCTGTTATCCATCAAGTCAAGTATAAATGCAGAGCAAGAAAAGAAAAGGTGTTGAAAATGAGTTGAGCACAGGTAGAGATTCCAGATGTTCTTGTCATGTGACCTATTAAATAATCGAGAGCAATGTCTGAGGCCACACCCCCGCAACAAGCACCTATAATAAAAGAACAAAGCAATCAGGTTCTATGAAAATAAATTAAGATAAAACACAGTGTATGCACTGCATTTTTAGTGGAAAGAGCATGTGCGCAACAGGAAAGACTCGGTCATTTTCAGACATTATCCAGACAGGATATATAGTTTGTGAGAACCTTCATTCTGAGAATTTGTTATCCAAGCATCAAATGCACTAAAATCTCATCGTGCACCCGAACGCATTCGATTCTGATTCACGGTTCGATATAAAAGCGGACTGTGTCAGCAACTGTGTGGTGCAGATACAATTACCCTGACCGCATCAAAAAAAAACAAACACACACACACAGACATACAAATATGATGAGTAAACAATAAAATCACTCATGAAAAGTGATCCTGAATATGATCCTGGGCTCGTAGACACAAAAAGACGCAATCTTTTTGAAGGCGGCGATCGCTGCCGAGACGGGAGACAGCGTGAGCAGGATGGGGTTCAGGACCACGGACAGCGTCCGCATCATGGACAGCAACTTCAACCAAGCGCAGTGTCTGAAGATTTTTTATTTTTTTAATATTCATTTATTTTGATTATTGAAATTCGGAAATATTTCAGAAAACTTGTTTTTTCTTAAAAAATAACTCATAACATGGCAACAAAGTTCTCAGATTTACATGACATGGGATTAAAAGAATATCGTCATCTCCATGCGTCCCGAATGAGTACTGTATCGTAATACTGTAATATTGTTTTGTGGCCTGGATGCCGGTCGGGATCCTCATTGGTCCGTGAACAGGTCACCGGCCCTGGCAGCCCCCCACAATGCAACAGGCCGGCGTGCTGATGACATGCGCTCATACTCAGGCATCGTATTTGACTTAAACCTCACTGGTATTTGTTTGGCTTGACGTCGGTGACACTCTGATTAATCCAATTTGCTCGGCCACGTTTACCGCTTCTTTCCATTTCATCCAGCTGAAATTATGAAGCACTCCAATTAAATTAAACTCCGTGGCATTTACGTTGACGCCTAATGGCTAGGATGCTAATTTCTCTTCCCTTCTCTTGCTAAAGCTGCCGATCAAATCATTTCCCCTGCGTGCACGGAAAAGCAGCACCCTGACGTGGGTCACTCTCACGTCCTCGCCATCTGTAAAATATTTACTCGAGAAGTGGAAATAAAACCCGGTGAGTCAGAGCGTGACTTATTTTGAAAAACAACAACTCGAAATAAGCAGCGTGCTTCCTTCCTGCCTCACATATGGCAGGCTGTCTGCTTCAGTGAAAAGGGGCCTGCTTTCCTGCCTGTTGGATCCAATGCTATGTTTTTTTTCCCTGCAGTGTTCGAGCTGTAATGCTTTATAATATTCATTTTTGTAAATATGGATTCATCTACAGTACATTTTGTGTTTCCTTAAACACTTTATCGAATGAGATTTGAACTACGAACCTGATTCTGGTCAAAACCACATGATCACGTTTGGTTATTTGGTTTGCAAGAGCGTTTTGCTGTTGTGAAAGAGTAAATTTGACATCACAGACCTTTGACGCAGGCAAGTGATGGTGTCAGAGCTGACTTTGGGATCATTTAAACAGAGGTATAACGATGACAGGCCAAAGTGATGTAACCTGGGAAATCGTTCAGCATTTTTAAAATGTATAATTTGCTCGCCGGCATCTTCAACTCAAAGTCACGTGATTATCTGAAAGAACAAACTCCTTGAATATGAACACACACGTTTGTAAACGACAATTTCAGACACTCGGCTACTCAACTGTACGGTTCCTTATGACTGAAGTGGAACCTCAACAGCTTTAGTACCACTGGTGAGAGTTTTACTGAGAGTTCTGTGCTATACACAAGGTTCTTAGTTCAAATCTCACTGTATCACGGGTTTCAGTCAGCGTAGTGAATCTTTCAAACGTTTCTGAAAGGAAAGCTCCATGCAAAAACAATCTAGTGACCAAAAACATCGAGTTCCTTTGATGAGTAGCAAAATACACTTTTTTTTTTTTTTTTTTATTGGTACAAACTGACTGAGTTGTGCATCTGGAAACCATCATAACTTTTAAAAAAAAAAAAGGTATTCATGTACAAATTGCCATATTAAAGATTAAAACTAAATAACTAAAATTTTCATACTTTAAAAAAAGTGTATAAATTAACAGAGCAGCACATTCAGAAAATAATCTTTTTTTTTAAATCATGTTTTAAAAGCAATTTTTTCTTCTTTTTTTTTTTTGAATGTGGCATTTTATGGCAATTTGCATCCCAGTCTAACTCAAGACAAATAATTCTGAGTACATTTCTTTTTAAAGAATGAGTGCATGTACAAATTGAACAATAAAAAAATTGATTTCGATCAACATCTGTACAAATTGCCATCGACAGATTGATTATCAATCTTTGATGGACTTGATGGGTGAATTACTACAGAGTATTGTTGAAAATTTTTATTAATTTTTTTAAAAAAATAGGATCATTGAACAAATTTCCACATTAAAAAACAAAACAAAACAAAAAAACAATAGCGCAGTCTGCTCACAATTCCTCAGCTCGAAGCAAACGGCCGTCTCTCTCCTTTCCCTTGTTTCCTGACCTGGCAAAAAACTAAACGCGACAGAATAAATCAAGGAATTACGCTTCATAACCAAAATGGCTCATGTGATCGTGCCACCCTCAGCGTTTTCTCTCCTCTCTCTCATCCTTCAGGCCACTCAAAAAAAAAAAAAAATAAAAAGCTTTTTTTTCCTCTCACTTTTTTTTTTTTTTGCAGAGCTTAGCATGTTTCTCACAACGGGGCCCTCGTCACAGATAACAAGCTGGTCAATATTCAAAAGCGACACTTTAATTGGCCGTTGCCCCCCTTCGCCCCCCACCTTTCCTTCTCTCCCCTACCTGTCAAGAGGGCTTGCAGAGGCGCGTATTAAGTGCTTCTCTCCATTAGGCCAGCGGGAATTAAAGAGCTCTGCTTGGTGCGAGGAGACGCTCGTTTGCTTCGCCTTTATTTCTCTTGCCTTTTAAATATCGCCTTTCTGTTCACGTGGCTTAATACACTGATCCACGAACCTGGGCTGTTGCTTCTTTTTAATACTAATAGCAGTAAGACTGAAATAGAAAATCACCCTTAATTGTATCTCCACGCAGCCTGGATCGTATCAGAAATAATTTCCAGGATCTCTTCAACGAGACAGGCGTGCGTGACTCACCGGGTTGAAAATAACTCGGCTCAAGCATGATAATATTCCCAGAATTATGTAACGCAAATTGTTTCGCTGTCGACACAGAAACATGAAGTCGCCCTGAGTGGCTGCTTTCGCCAGCCATTAACGTTGTGAGTGAAACAAGCAGGGGGAGATTCCAGCTGCGTGAGCGTGCTCGAGAGGTTAAGCCGCACCAAGACGTCGATGTCTGACAGCAGGCTTTGACCTGACGTACCTTTTCATCTCAGACTGAGCTCTTTAAATCCCTCAAGTGCATTATCTGCCCTCCTGCAACACAATTACCCCTAAAGTGCCTCCCATCTCTTTGACCCTCCTCCCAACGCTGCTTATTGACCATTCTAATAACCATCATTATCCATATCGTGGGGTTTTTTTTAAAAATACATTTACCACATACAGAAAAAAATAAAGACTGTGTGATGTGATTGCACAGAAAATGCACATTTTAAAAAACGGGCTTCTAAAGAAAGAAACAGCATGTTCAGTCTGGCTCTGACTGCGACCAAGTCACGAATCGAGCAAACCGAGCACGCATTAAACATCTTTAAAAGACCCAAATCTGCTCGAGATGGTGGGACAGATTCAGTAAAAGTGGACCAAAGGTTCACAGATACATTAATATCAGAGATGTTTGACATTATGGTACGTTATATTTTACATTTCATGATGATATTCTGGCATTTTGCTCCATAACATGAGGTGAAGCGACACTACAGGTTATTATCTGCTATTTGATCAGTCATGGCCTTGTTTTAAAAAAGAAGAACAAAAAAAAAGAAAGAAAGAAAACACCAGCCAGTACCACAGGATTACAAATGAAACATTTTTTTTTTCTGACAATCCAGCAATTATTTATGAAACACATCATAATGTATACATAATATAAATATCAGGAAAATAAAATCAACTCATTTCCTGAGAACTCCCCAGGTCTTGATATGTCACACAATGGAACACGACGCAAAGTAACGTAACATGACGCAATTATTTCCTTCCGTGTCATGGATATCAAAATGCGTCACATCACAAACTACAGCGTCACGTGAACATAATGCGGCGCTATAAAATAACAAAACATCATGGAATAGGACAATGTTGTTACTACGTTTTCGCCAAGAAGATAATGTCACAGATTTATTCACGGAGGATATTGTAAGGTAGCACATACCGTATTATGGAACATAGCAGAACGTAATGTCATGTGATGTAGCTTTACCTCGCATTAAGCCTCGGTCACAACCGGCCGTACGTGCTCCTACGGCCGGTCTACGTGCAAAAAACGCAAGAAACGTACGGAGGGCGCGCGTGTGACGTGCTGATTTTCGAGCCGTAGACTGGCCGCAGACCGGCCGCAGAGGTTCTTTGTCATGTCAAACAAACTCTACGGGCGCTTACGTTTTTTTCAGGTTGCAAGACAAACTTGTGGCCAACGTGCGTCTTTCTCCACGAACAAAAAAAAAACGCAGTGATTTGGGAAACGCCAAAAATCGCACAGCCAAAAAATCGTACGTCCGGTTGTGACCTAGGCTTACGAGGGTGTGCACGTAAAACAAATGTCAACTACAGAGGACATAAGTCTATGGGTTGGTTCTCAGGAGGTTAGAAGTCTTATTCCAACTTCACGAACCCAGCCACAAATGAGAAAGTTATAGGCTTCGAGACTTTCGAAAGCTTTCGTTTGATTCTTCGTGTAAAACGATGTTTGGACTACCAGATAATTGGAAATGTCCGGAAAGTGTATGATCGGAAAGTTATTGAAATCGCTTGAAAAGTCCGTCGTTTTTAAGCTGTAGGAGTCCAATCCATCACATAAATATATTTTTCTTGATATCTCGATCTTGCTTTTGGCTCTAGTCCGTTAACATAGTCAGATGTAGGATGTTTTCCACAAGATGACGACGGCCACGTACTTTGGCTTGGACACCATCTTTGATTTGTTGCCGGTCACTTGGAAACCAGAAGTGAACCAGGAAGCAAAAGGTCACGTGATTGCAAACAAAGAATTGGCAGGTGACCAAATTGGAGAGAAAATGGGGGGGGGAAACCCCTGCTTTTTGGTTCAGTGCATTATGCACGTGTGTGTATTCTCCCGATGACGTCTGGAACTACTCAATTTTACACATTTCGTATATGCCCAGCACACGACTGACATCACACATTTCCTGTCTTGAAAACACAAGTGCCCTCATGTCTGTGTTTTTTCCAGGTGACGTCATTGTCAGCGTCAATGACACCATTGTTCTGGGCTACACACATGCTCAGGTAGTCAAGATCTTCCAATCCATCCCTATCGGCTCAGCCGTGCAGCTGGAACTGTGCCGTGGTTACCCGCTGCCCTTTGACCCTGATGACCCAAACACCAGCCTGGTGACCTCAGTGGCCATCCTGGACAAAGAGCCCATCATAGTCAACGGCCAGGAGGCCTTTGATCCCCCACCCTTGGGCCCGTGTCAGTCAGGGATGGGTACAGTGGGTACAGTGGGCATGGAGCCACGTCCCTACAGTCCCACAGCAGAAGGGATGGTAATGCCAGAGAGCTACGGTAGTGACGTGGTAACCCTTGCGTCATCCATCGCCACGCAGCCTGAGCTCATCACCGTGCACATGGAGAAGGGTGACAAGGGCTTTGGCTTCACCATTGCTGACTGTGGTGGCATTGGTAGTGCCATCGGGGGTGGGCAGAAAGTCAAGCAAATTGTAGACTACCTACGCTGTCGCGGCCTGAAGGAGGGTGACATTCTGGTGGAGGTGAACAAGAGGAACGTGCAGAACATGAGCCACAACCAGGTAGTGGAGCTGCTCAGCAAGTGTCCTAAAGGAAGTGAGGTCACCATGCTGGTACAGAGAGGTGAGCACATTGTGTGTGGGGGGGTAGGGCTATAGATTATGGGTTGTTTTACAATCAGGGTCCGCAAGCTAAAAATCACATTTAACACTTATTATCTTCAATATCAAAAGGCTTGACTAAATAAACTTGGTTGTTTATTGTAGCCCTGTGATAGCTCTATTTACCATG
>JAODOK010000013.1:2650543-2663932 GCA_027576575.1 Netuma bilineata
TCGTAGGATACGGACCCGCTCGCCAGCCAATCAGAGCGCAGGATTTGATGGAAACCGGACCGTGAAAAAAATAATTACACTTACTCGGGTTGATCTTCGGCTGGATCGAGTCGAAGTAAAAAAAGGCACGGCTCATCATCAGTGTCGCAGTTCTCAAGATTGAATTGAATCGCTGTTCTGAATCATCTCAAGCACATAAAATCCGCGTGCCATCTCGCAACAAGTTTCACCTCCAAACAGGGTGCCTAAACTTTGGCTGACAGATTTTTATCCCGTTTACGGTGGGCGTTCCCATGGCGAAAGAGGAACCAATTGAAACCAAAAGAGTGAAAGTGATTATCATGCCGTTACCATGTGAACAGTCTTTTATGAATGCGTAAGTGGGCACTCAGCGTTCCGACTCCGGCGTGACTGAAGAAGGTGACAAGTTTTATATTTCATCTAATTGAGATAATTTTAAAAAAATATAACATTATTTGGCAGTGGGTACATGGGAAAGTGTAAAGTATAACGTTTCTGTCAATATGTTTATCATGCTTGTATAACCTACTCATTCTAAACCCGTCGAGCTTCGCCAGTGAAGCTCTCGACCCCTGAGGGTTAACTATTCATCATGCAGAATAACCCTTGCTGTAAAGTGTAATGTATTTTCATAAATATATATAACCATGTGTAAAATGCCTGACAGTCTGAATGCTTTATAACACATGAATATTGTTCATAGTCGCTTATACAGTAACGATGACCACCAGAGAAAGTGTTCCAAAAAAAATTCAGTATGTTCAGTGTAGGGCTGAGCTTCTTTGGGATCGGTGACGAATATAATGCAATAACAATAATAATATTAATAATAATTCATCATGCATAGCAAAAAAAGAGATGCATTTTCAGGAATAAATCGACAACTGAGATGGTCAGATGAACTTTAGAGATAAACAAGGTCTCTGTTTAACGCCTACACACTTGACCAAAGTGCATCTATTTTCAACTTAGCAAGCGAGCAGTGCTTGTTTCAGGGAACACACACACACACACACACACACACATTTCTCCATTTTCTGCATGAAAAACTATACAAAATGCACAAGAATATAAAAAAAGGCACCAGAGCGCCGAGTATAGTGGAATGCGAGACAGCGAGAAATCATAGCAGGCAGTCTGTTAAGGTGGTTCTCCATTACTGCACTGAAGACGGGGGAGTTATACAATCCTCTCCCCACAATAGGCTGAGAAGCCGCCTGGCTAAATGGCGAGTGAGATAGCGTAAAGGAGAGAAAATATCTGGTAATTGATTAGAGGCGCGGCAAGCGAGCCTTCATTTGGGAAAGTGCTGCCGCGTCGACAATCCTCATCCCGCTGCCTCTCCTTATTTGGCGCAGAATGGGGAGCTCATGAGCAATTGATACACTCCGTTAGCTCTTATCACGGCGAGCGTGATCGGATGTAGCCTTAGGGGTATTTTATACAGTTTAATGCCAGGACATAAAAAAGGTAATGTTCTCTGTGGATTAAATGGCCGAGGCTCCGAACGTTACTGATATATGGTGCAGAGGGAGAAAAGAGAAAAAGAAGGGATGGAACAAACTGCGCGCTGGTTTTTCTAATCTAACTCTGCCACTCCTGCCCACTGAGTCGAGCCCGAGTGCAATAAAGCGAGGACTCGGGAAATGCCCGTGTGTTTATGGAGTGCCATCTGGCGCCTCAAAACTGTGGAACGAATTAAAGGTTTCAGTTTAACAAAAACGGCTGGGATCTGCACCTTCAACCACAACAGATCCGTTACTTTACGCTGAAACACAAAAAGGGCCGGCCATTAACAGATTTACAGGGGTTATTTATTTATTTATTTATTTGTTTGCTTGTTTATAACACGTATTTAATCATGCTCCATTTTTAAATTAAAGTTGAATATAAGATTTTGAATCTGAAATAATAAATGCTTTCGCCTGTTTTTATACAAGGCTCCTGTACTTTTATGTGAAAGGTGTGGTTATTGTTAAAGGTGTGGTTATTGTGATGGGTGGGGTTATTGTGAAAGGTGTGGTTATGGTTAAAGGTGGGGTTATTGTGATGGGTGTGGTTATTGTGATGGGTGGGGTTATAGTTAAAGGTGGTGTTATTATGATGGGTGTGGCTATTATGATGGTTAAAGGTGGGATTATTGTGAAAGGTGTGGTTAGAGTGATGGGTGTGGTTATGGTTTAAGGTGTGGTTATTGTGAGGGGTGGGTTTTATGAAAGGTGAGGTGATTGTTATGGGCGTGATTATTGTGAGAGGTGGTGTTATTGTGCGAGGAAAGACGATTGTGAAAGGCATGGTTATAACCAGGGGTGGGGTTCTTGTTAAAAATGAGATTATTCTGAGGGGTGGGGCTATTCTGAGACACAGGAAGGGGCATGGTTACGACCATCGATAAGGATATTGTTATGGGCATGCAAACTGTGAGAAGCGGGATGACTGTGTGACACGGGACTATTATGAGAGGTGGGGTTATTGTGGTATTGTGGGGGCGGGGCTATTGTGAGAGGTCGGGTTGTTGTGGTATTGTGGGGGCGGGGCTATTGTGAGAGGTCGGATTATTGTGGTATTGTAGGGGCGGGGCTATTAGAGGTTGGGTTATTGTGATGTGGGGCGGGGCTATTGTGAGAAGTGGGGTTATTGTGGTATTGTGGGGCGGGTCTATTGTGAGAGGTTGGGTTATTGTGGTATTGTGGGGCGGGGCTACTGTAAGAGGTCGGGTTATTGTGGCATTATGGTGCGGGGCTATTGTGAGAGGTGGGGTTATTGTGGTATTGAGGGGCGGGGCTATTGTGAGAGGTTGGGTTATTGTGATATTGAGGGGGCGGGGCTATTGTGAGAGGTGGGGTTATTGTGGTGTTGTGGGGGTGGGGCTATTGTGAGAGGTTGGGTTATTGTGATACCGTGGGGGTGGGGCTATGGCTATTGTGAGAGGTCGGGTTATTGTGGTATTGTGGGGGCGGGGCTATTGTGAGAGGTCGGGTATGATGGTATTGTGGGGGTGGGGCTATTGTGAGAGGTGGGGTTATTGTGGTGTTGTGGGGGTGGGGCTATTGTGAGAGGTGGGGTTATTGTGGTATAGTGAGGGCGGGGCTATTGTGAGAGGTGGGGTTATTGTGGTATTGCGAGTGATGGTTTTTGGTAGAGCAATTGCACAGAGTACCATGAGTGATTATGTTCATGTGATATTGCGATATGATGATGTTTTTTGCGGAAGCTTGCTCTGTAATAGAAACAGAAATGTCCCTTTCAGGCTCTAGTAGCATCTGTAAGTCACGTTTCTCCAGCGTTGGCATTTCCATAATCTATAAACAATTCATCCAAAAGCTGCCACCCAGAAACACACTGAGTCATCAAATTTCACGCACGATATCTTTTCAAACTCAGCATCTGAGCAGCAATATGATCATGTTTAAATTGAGCAATTTATCATCGCACATTAGAGCACATTCGAAAACCTATACAGCTGTTTTGCATCGACATTAAAAGGCCACGATTTTTTCCGTGTGCAGCTCTCAACTTGGAGTTAATTTAATTAAACTTAAGTACAGTATTCTGTGCATTTATTTTGCCACTTACTCAAATAAATTCTCAGTAATAACAGGAACACTGATTGAGAGTCATTGTGCGCGCACGCCATATGGCCAGAGATTTCATCATCATCATCGTCATCATCAGCTTTTAAATTAATGGCTTTGATTCTGAGTCGATATGATGTATGATGCAGAATTCTGCTGGAAGTTCTACTTTTGATTGAAGCGACTGATTCGACAGCGTCCACGCTTTGGAAATCTGTGGGGGGGAAAGACTTTGGAGAAGAAATTCTTTTTAATTTAAAAAATGAAAAATGAAAACAAATGAAATAAAAATAGTAAAAGAAAAATGAGAAGAGCTCAGATCAGCTCTGATGACTTTGCAAAATGTTAATAAAGACAATCAGTTAATATGGTGACCTTTTTACGCATAAATACGACCATCTGGAATGATTTTACACGAGCGCGCTGATTAATTTCTTGTGGGATAAATTTATAGCTTGTTTTATAAGGCTATATAAATGTCACGTATTTAAAGGGGCTGTGACATTTGTCCTGCTGAACTCGAGGTTTTGTCTTTGAATGTTTTTAATGCTCCTTTAACTGACCGACTGTTTTTCTTTTGTTTGAATTTATTTCGTTTAATTTGTCTTTTCCTGTATTGTTTCGATTAGCCTGAGATGATGTCCGGCACTTTGGCCAACACTCGCTGTTTATTAAATCTTCTTGAGAAATAAAGGTTCCTTGATTTGACTTGTGTGACAAGTGTTTTATTCCACTCGTACCACAGGAATTCACCAAGGACAACAAATTTGTCTGCAGGAAAAAAAATGAAACAATTTAGTTTTTATCCAGTTATTGTTACCAAGAAACCGCAAAGTCAGAAAACGATGCAACACCGGAGACTCCTTGCGTAAATGTTTCAACAGCTCCCAACACAAAACATGAACAATTACACACATCTTTTTTTTTTTTTTCAGAAAATGCAGCGTCCAAGATACCATTCCCTGCATTAGTTGTTACTATGGTAACATATGGTTTGCAGCAGGATGCCTGTTGATTTTCTCCACTGTGATGTCTGCAATGTTACTTGTTGAGCGTTTGGACTTATTATTCTGTGAGAACACCCGATGGCACATGCTTGAAGCTTTGCTGCAGAGTTTAAGACGATTGCATCTGAATATAAAGCGCTCTTGCTGGACTGCAGCAATACAACGCCAGCACACAGGCTCCAGCTCCTGAGCGTAATGCATCTTTTCTATATCACACTCTCTTATTCTGTTTCATATTTCAAGGTTTTAATCGTGAACGTGGTCTGTGAAGAACAATAGGGTTTTCATAACTTTACAGGGTTTGCAAGCCAAACACGCAAGATGCACGCCAAGCGCAGAGTTTAAATTGCGCCCATATGTCTGGCGTTCGCAAAACAATCGTCCGTCATGGCACGACTGAAAACACCTCGTAAATGCAACACCTCTCCCCCTCTCACTGACACACACACACACACTTCCACCTCATGGTCTGAGCTACTAAAAAGACCGAAAAAGAAGCTTTATGTTCGAAAACCTTTTTACTTGGCACTTGACCAAAGAGCAGTGCTCATAACACTACAAGACATCTCCATACCGGTTTATTCCGACACTGTATTCGTCTTATGGTTGTAAATATACAGCAGATGTATGTTTATTTCAGTCACAAGCAGCTTATATAGGTGTAATATTACTTTATTCACACCACCCTGAAGTAGTGTTGACTTCATATTATTCATAATATGATTCCAGAATGAATTTTTTTTAATCTGGAGAAAAAACCCTAAAGATGAAGTCAGCTGAATGGAGGTTAATATCAATTGTCATGAAGGGGTTATGAAGGATTCATGCAAAAAATTTTTTGTCACATTTGCTCATTCTGAAAAAAGGCCTGCCCACCCTGCTGCCCATTGTGTTGCCCACCCCGCTGCCCACATCTGTTCAGAGTGCTGGAAATAAAATGTACATCACGCTCAGTCATGATCAAGAGCATCAAAGAATTTGCTGCATGGCTGGCTGCTGATCAAGCTTTAAAAACACACTCACAGGAAGTGAAGTGCAGATTAATGAAATTGACGTGAGACTGTCGGATATTTTCCGTTTCTCAAGTGGATGTAATCATTACGTGTGTCATATTTTAATAATATTTCATATGAATAAGAAAGAAATCAGTGGGACATTAATTCAGAGTGACAGCGAAGATTCAACATCAAAAGGAGCTCAATAAACTTTCATTTTCTAATTTCATTAGAAAATGAAATGAAATTCAGTATTTCTGTGCAGATGGACACACCTCCTTCACTTTGAAAGACAGATACAAAGGCCACACCTCCTTCGCTGTGACTGAGGGACACAAAGGCCACGCCTCCTTAACTGTGACTGATGGACACAAAGGCCACGCCTCCTTCACTGTGACAGACACAAAGGCCACGCCTCCTTCACTGTGACTGACAGACACAAAGGCCACACCTCCTTCACTGTGACTGACACAAACAAAGGCCACGCCTCCTTCACTGACACACACAAAGGCCACGCCTCCTTAACTGTGACTGAACACACAAAGGCCAAGCCTCCTTCACTGTGACTGATACACATAAAGGCCACGCCTCCTTCACTGTGACTGATAGACACAAAGGCCACGCCTCCTTGACAGACACAAAGGCCACGCCTCCTTCACTGTGACTGATACACACAAAGGCCACACCTCCTTCACTGTGACGGACACACACAAAGGCCACACCTCCTTCACTGTGACTGACACACAAAGGCCACACCTCCTCTGTGACTGATACACACAAAGGCCACGCCTCCTTCAGACCCAAATCCTTAATCAACTCTGTAAAGCAGAAATACATCTTTTAAAAACCGATACTGGAGAAATCTTTTTTTATGATTTGATTTATTGAAGGTCCTCGTATTTTATCACTCGTCGCTGCTGTGGTGTATTTCTGTTTCTCCAGAAAACACTGTGTACTGCGTTGAAAATCCGTCTACGCTCTGTAAATTCTGGTCCTTTCATTCCCCGTGACTCTGTCTGTCTCACCTCTGTCCAAAAATACAATAAAGAGCAGAGAAAAAGAAAAAAAAAGTGTGAGAGCAGCAATTTTACTCAGAGTGCACCCAGAGTCCGTCGCTCCTCCAAAACACACATTGATTTAATCAGAGTGATTCTGAAGGAGTGTGAAGGTGATGTTGAAGCCCGGCCGCGAATCGAGGTGCGTGTCAATGCGTTTCTCCGCATCTGATGAGGGCGATCGAGATACTCTTTTGAGCTTTATGAGCTTTCACAATCTATTCATATCCAGCTCCTTTCTCCAGCAGACTCTCGACTTCTTCCGCGCACCACAGTATGCGAGGTCTCCAGCAGGGATGCATCAGGATCAGTCTCATGGATCGCTTTGATATTGTGCTCATTATCAGATCGCATTGTTTATCCAGAAGAACATTACGAAGATATGCAACAAAGAGTCAAGTGCTGTAATTTCATCCTCCTGTAAAAACACTTGAATTAGCGCACACTTCATAAATTCATCCTGCATTCGCACGAGCAGGAAAATGGATCACTTGGCGTAATTTCATGTGGCACAAATGAAGCAAACAACAACAACAACAAAAAAAAAAAATCATACGAGCGATAAAATGCAAAATCGACACTTCTGTGAGTTTACTTTATTAATTACGCCAGCATGATGTCATTTCTGGTCCTGCCTAAGCTTTGCAAAAAATATTGTTCATCTGGAAGGCGTCCAGGCTCGCAATCGATACGTCAAGCGAGATTTATAAATGATAAATCAATATTTTTAATATTTCCTGATTCTAATGTATCCAGCTGGATGGGATCCAGACGCGAGCTGGAAAATAGACATGATAAAGATGCACAGAGTCACGCTACGCTCTTATAGCGCTGTAATATTTGCATGCGTAACCCCCTGGACATGTGTAAAAATGATTTAAAAAAAAAAAGAATACAACAAACGAAAATCAATGACTCGTGCATGCTAAACAATCAGGTGAAAATGAATGAAAATAAATGAATCATTTAAAACGATTCGTGTGATTCTTTATCATCGTGTGTAAAACTGACCAGTGAAAATAAATGAATCATGTGTCAGAATCACATGTGAAGGTAAATGAATCATATGTCAAAATCTCATGTGATAAGAACTGAATCTATTTTTTTAATCATGCGAGCATAAATCAATCATCTGTAAAAAAAATCTCATTGTATTAAGCTGCATGTGACTGAACTGAATTAAAAAAAATCACATAAAAGAAATGAAATGAATGATGTGTTAAAAAAAATCAGATGTGAAATTAAAAGATTTGTGTTTAAAATTCACATGAAAATAAATGAATCATATAATGGAAAGAATCGCATGTAAAAATGGACTAACCATACGCACAAAACCTGTAAATTCAACTGAAAAATGTGAATCATGTGTGAAACGATCAGATGTGAAGATATATGAATCGTGTTTCAAAGTCATGTGAAAAAAAATTTAATCGTCTCAAAGAATCACATGTGAAAGTATGACTCGTGTCAAGGATCACATATGGAAACAAATGAATCATATTCAGAATGTGGTGTGTGTGGAAATAAATGAATCATGGAAAGAATCACATGTGGGAATACATAATGCTGAGAAATAATCACATGTGAAAATGAATGAATTCTGGAAATAATCACATTTGGAAATAAATGAATCGTGTACAGAATGTAGCGTGTGGAAATAAATGACTCATATAAAGAATCGCATGTGGAAACAAATGAATCATGCCCAGAATGTAACATAAGAAAATAAATGACTCATGTAAAGAATCACATGTGGAAATAAATGATTCCTGTAAAGAATCATGTGTGGAAACAAATGAATCACGTTCAGAATGTGGCATGTGGAAATAAATGAATCATGGAAAGAATCACATCTGGGAATAAATAATTCTAAGAAATACTCACGTGAAAATTCATGAATTCTGGAAATAATCACATTTGGAAATAAACGAATCATATACAGAATGTGACAAAAGAAAATAAATTAATCATGGAAAGAATCATGTGGAAATAAATGATTCCTGTAAAGAATCACACGTGGAAACAAATGAATCATGTTCAGAATGTGGTGGGCGGAAATAAATGAATCATGGAAAGAATCACATGTGGGAATACATAATTCTAAGAAATACTCACATGTGAAAATTAATGAATTCTGGAAATAATCACATTTGGAAATAAACGAATCATATACAGAATGTGGTGTGTGGAAATAAATGACTCATGGAAAGAATCACATGTGGTATTAAATGAATCATGAAAAATAGAAACACATGCACTGCAGGGAATATATTGCTCTGAAAAAGGAAACGTGAACACACACACACACACACACACACACACACACACACACACACACACACACACAAACGGTGCTTTTCTTGGTCTTGTATCCTCCTAATAATCTCCTGCCTCAACACAACAACAGGAGCATCTATAACAAGTTCACTTCAAGGGAAAAAGCTTACGTATATAAAGAAAAATGAGAGCAAAATAAAAAAGGAAGAAGTTACGCTGTAAAAAATGCACCACTTCAGCATAATTGCTGATCTCTGCGATACTGTGATGAAGCGAATGGCATCCTCAAACCTCTGGTGTGAGCGCCAAAATAAAGGAGAAAAAAACCAATTAAGTGTGTCCTGCTTGGGAGCATGGCGACTCAGCGCCACCCGCTGGCTGCAAGTGGACAAACTGCTGGTGTGAAATGGGTCACGGGGTGGAGGAGGAGGAAGCTCTGCCTTCTTCATCCAACCAAGACAGAAGGACTTGTGGAAAAATGCACGATGTGCTTTCATAGATCAGAAAGAATTCATGTCAGTTTTCATAACTACTGTTTATAATTCTTCGAATACGTCACTGTGTCCATGGTAACAACTCGCACAAGGCCTGCTGTGATGCTTGTTCGACATTTTAAAAACACGTTCATGTCAGGAGCCTCCAGCCTCTCTTTCAACTGAGAGAATTTACATCATCAGTGAGATCAAGTTTTCCCGAACTTGAAATGTAACTACAAACAGATAAAAAGGATGACATGCCATTCTTTACTGAATCAACATTTGTAAACGTCAGCACAGTGAACGGACCATATACAGGCTGTGGCATGTGAAAATAAATAACTTGTGTGAAGAATCACATGTGGAAATTAATTATTTGTGTGAAGAATCACATGTGGAAACAAATGACTCGTATTAAGAATCATGTGAAAATAAATGAAGTGTGTGAAGGATCACATGTGGGAATACGTTACTTGTTTCAAGAATCACATGTGGAAACAAATGACTTGTATCAAGAATCACGCGAAAATAAATTAATTGTGTGAAGGATCACATGTGGAAAGAAATGAATAGTGTAAATAATCACGTGTGAAAATAAATGAATTGTGTCAAGAATCACATTTGAAAGTAAATGACTCGTGTAAAGAATCACATGTGGAAATAAATGACTTGTGTAAAGAATCGCGTGGAAATGAATTACTTGTGTGAAGAATCGCATGTGGAAACAAAGGACTCGTATTAAGAATCACGTGAAAATAAATGAATTGTGTCAAGAATCACATGTGCGAGTAAGTGACTTGTTCACAGACTCATGTGAAAATAAACAAATCATGTCAAGAATCACATGCGGAAATCAATGATTTATGAAAAGAATCATATGTGGAAGGAAGTGACTCATGTCAAGAATCACATGTGGGAATAAATTAATTGTGGAAACAATCACATTTGAAAACAAATGAAGAATGTAAAAAATCACATGCGAAAACAAATGACTTGTGTCAAGAATCACATGTGGAAGCAAATGAATTGTGCAAGGGATCACGTGTGAAAATAAATGACTCATGGAAAGAATCACATGTGGAAATAAATGATTTGTGGATAGAATCGCATGCGAAAACAAGCGGCCCGTGTCAAGAATCACGCGGAAACAAATGAATCACATAAAGGATCCCATGTGGGAACAAACGACCTGTGTAAAGAATCGCATGCGAAAATAAACGACTCATATCAAAGAATCACATGTGACAGTAAATGATTCCTGTCATGAATGGGTTTAGACAGAACACAGAACCAGATCGTGTGACTTTTGAAAGCATCTGCTTCCGTCGTTCCAGTTCCACAAGAAACAGTGAAATATTCATGAAACTGTGCAAACCTGATCCAGTTGCTGCCTGAGCCTTCTTTTCGCAAATTCCAGTCACATCCTCGGAATCGTGCAGATGTACCTTTCACGCCATCGCAAGCCTGTGCGTGGGAAATCGGGCTGTTCGGTGCAGCAACACGCGTGGAACAAAGCAAATCAGAAACCGCTGGCACAGCGAGGAACGTCTCGACCTCGCAAGAACAAAAGTGCAAGATACGAGTTGGAACATTTCTTTTGTGTTCCGTGGCTGGACTTCAGGGGGAGTTTCGAGATCGAACTTTCGTGACTTTAGTGACTCCTCATGCCCTCTTTCTCTATATATAGAGGAACTGTTACATTTAAATGTCGTGCAAACTGTAGTGAATATCTTAGTCAGCAAAAAGAAAGAAAAAGAAAGAAAGAAAACAAAAAATGCTTCCATTCAAATCTGTGTGAACATTCTGGAAAGGAGCAAACAGGCATTATTCAGCACGTCGTCTTATAGAAACTGGAATAAACAGCCTCACGATGTTGCTATTTCAAAAACAACAACAACAACAACGTTACAATTACAACGACACTTTCACTTCATACGAATTACAATTTTTAATGTGTGAATCTGTTCAACATCTTGCGCTTCAGATCTCCTGATGAAAAATTCACCCCGTCGTTTCCCAAATGATTCAGAAAATCATTAATTAAAAATATGTTAAATATTTTAAAGTAAATTCCGAGCATGGATGCTCGTTTACCGTGTTGTCTGTTTGCTAATTTTCTGCAAAAAAAAAAAAAATCTGTTCCACAAATTAAGAGTAAAACGCAGCTGGAGGTGGGTTCACAATTACGGTAAATGTCCGATTAAATTAACATTTTCTTCGACTCAGCGCTGAAAAATAACGGCACCCCAATCACAATCAGTGACTCGCGTATGAGTATTTGCTGACAAAGATTTTTTTTAGTTTGCGTTTTATAAAACGATTCATCGAATCAATCCACTTTGAATGTTGTTTTTAGAAAGGAAAAAAAAAAAAACAAAAACAAAGGGAAAATCACAGAAAAAACCCCGAGTGGAAGAGATTGCCAGCAGATGTCTCAGAAGACCATGAAAGTGCGAGCCGCAGCGGTCATGTTGCAACGCTACGATTTTCATGACGACTTCTCTGTAATAAAAAGCCTGACTGAGGGTAATAAAAATCCCACCGTCCCTTCTGCCACTGAGAAACTAAAGCCCTGTTCTCATCTATTCATCATCTCGGAACATGCACGAAGCCAGCGTCGTTCACCCATGGCAATTTCTGTACCGCCGTGATTTAAATTGCTCGCGTATACACCTAGATCCACGGATCTCCCGAAGCTCTTTCTTGAATCTGAGATGGAGTGAGCTCTCTGATTTGGCTTGGTGGACGGTAAATGGGATTTGGTTAGGTATCAGCTTGTAGTGCTTTGGAGTATTCTGGCAGTGACTTGAAAACGATGCACTCGAACCCGCGGTGTAACAAATGCTGTACGAGACCAGGCATTGGTCACCCATTCCCATTCCCATTCCCATTGCCGTTCCTGCCGGATTGATTGCATGCCGCAAAAAGGCCATTGTCTGAAAATGCCTCTCTGTCCAGTTGCTCGAGTCCGGCTGCAGAGAGACAGCGGGTATATTGATTTTTGTCCGTTATTGCCTGATACAGAGCAATACAGTTTTCAACAACGTGCCGCGATTCCAATTTTAGGGCCCGGACAGGCACGTTATATGGGCTATGTTTTACACGGCGGCCTGCCAGGCCCATCTCATCTCGCCGGAGACAGATGGTTCTCGCTCTCCGCTGATTGTTCACTCAAGTCGTTCTAGCCTTTCCCCCTCATCACCCCCCTCCCCTCGCTCAGAGCCGGCCACCCCTGGAAAGTCCACTCCACGTCAGGTGAAAGAGTTAAAAGAGGAAGGAAGTGTCTGGCAAATAGAAAATCTTTCCATTTCTTCCAAGGGGAGAATTCATTACCCTCCTGTCCCAGCTTATTTCAGCACGTACGACATAATTGCGCTGAAGAAGGTGGCTCTTGGAGCAGAAAATGAGCTGTTCTTCGGAAGGATAGAAGGGGGAACAATGGTGTCCTTCATTTGAACATTTGTGAGGGTAAACATGAGTACAAAAGCCGTCAAGAAAAAAAACAAACCCCGTCATCAATATGGTGTTTGTTGTCAGAAAATTCCATCTTGGAAGGAAGTACATGGTGGACATTTTGCTGACTTTGGTGCCTGGAAGAAGCAGATTTTGTGTTTTTTATTCATCGCTGCCTGATGGGTGAGTATATTCAACAACCAAAGAAAGAAAATAAACTGGACCTTCAAGGTTTTAAATACAACACGTACCTCTTGTTCTGAATCTCTACGACCTTTTCAGAATGAGGAGCTAGGATTAGGAACGGTCAAATCACCGTGAAACATCTACAGCGAAAATAAACATTATAACTTGACTCAAAGACAAGAATATCCTGTTCTCACGATGTGAAGGCAGAACTACGGAAGCCGAGAGAGGCCCTTCATATAATCCTTTTTTTTATTCACCTTGTTATCCCGAGATAACGACATAATTAATTCAGGATCTCGAGAAAACAACACAACTAATTCGAGATCTCGAGAAAACAAAAC
>JAODOK010000013.1:2676149-2686592 GCA_027576575.1 Netuma bilineata
GCCGGCCACGGGGCTCGAACCCGGACCTTCTTGCTGTGAGACGACAGCGCTAACCACTACACCACCGTGCCGCCCCAAAGAAAGCACAACAATAAAGCAGTTTTCAGGGGAAAAAAAAGGATAGAGGATTTTTTTTACACTCACAAGCAGCTGATAAAGAACATTTCACTTCACAGCACTGAAAATGGCACGTGGCACCTAACAAACTCTTCATCTGCCATTTCTGTGATTTGGGTTTTAATATTTTGAGTATTTTTCAGCCTGTGATGCCTCAATCTGCCCTGCATATTACAATATTAAACCAGAGAGAGAAAGAGAGAGAGAGAGAGAGAGAGAGAGAGAGAGAGGGAGAGAGAGCACTACAGAGCGCGAGCTGCATAACAACAATGGCTCACTTTCAGCCCTTTCCATCACACCTGGTGTCACTTTTAAGGCAAATTAAACCTCGGTGGATTAAAATGTTAAACAGCGCTCTCGGGCTGCAGTCAATATTGGCATATCTGCACGTCACTTCTGATCCCTGAGCTTGGAGTTCTGAGACTCTCTCTCTCTCTCTCTCTCTCTCTCTCTCTCACACACACACACACACACCAAAAATCCATTCCCAGACCCTTGTAAGGAAATCTTGTCAGGATCTGAGCACGTCTATCGCTTTATTGCCTCGGAGAATTTTAAAACACACAAAGCGCTTATAAAACAGGGCCCGCGGCGTTCCTCAGAGCGGGTTCATTCCATGTGAAAAAAAGCCACCGCAGATAAACAAATCAGGATCTGTCTGCGTTTGCGACGGGTTTCGAAACGAGACGCAATGTCTCAGTGACAGACGTTATTCCCATTCTTCCTGAAACGCACCATAAATAAATAAATAAATAAATAAATAGAAATGCTTGCAGCTTTTCAGCCCGCCTCCAGGAGCCCGGCTCCAGTGGCGTTTCTGGCCCAGACTGCCACGTTTCGCTGCCAAACACACGTCGCCGTCAGGCTTTGGAAAGCGTACAGTCTATCAAGCACTTCCAGGCGTCCTGTTTTTTTAATCCAAAGCAGAGATTAAAGGAGGCGGGCACACAAAAGGTATGAGTTTTGTTTTCCCACCATTTCACTACACTGCTGAATCTTAAAAACGAGCATTTGTTCAGTCGTGCGCCTTTGTTTCACGAGCAAAAGCCGAATAGTGTTGAATTTTTTTTTTTTATTTCGAACACTTTATTCAGCGGTCGTGTTCATAAGGCGACATAACGTCAATTATTATCAGCCCTTCATAATAACTAACGTAAACCTCCATCAGGGAAACCTAAAGGTTAGTTCTGAAAGACAAAGACGTCAGCTGTCAGAAAGACAGTTTTCATCAGTTTTGATTCCGTGTTGATATAACAGCTAAGCCAAGTGACATGGAGTGCTGCTAACATTACGAAGTCTTATGACACTTTCTTGGCTGGCTATCAAGTTCTGTGCACTTCCATGATATGGATTAAGTTACATCCATAACACTGATGATGTAATGTCCAATATCGAACGAAACTCAAACTATATATAACTTGGGCATTACAGCGTCACACCATTGTAGTAAGCATTCATAAACGCCTCAGAAGCAGGAAGATGACCTGAACTTCATAAACATAAATATTCATAACCCTGGCAAGGTCACAATGATGTCACATCATTGGACCCTGATATAACAGAAGTTCACTGAGCTGCAAAGTTCATGATACTACAACTTAAGTCGTCTCATAACAACCTTATGTCAACCCGAGATTCAGGTGTCCTATGGAAAGGGTCATCTCTTAAAACAAACCTTTACATTCATGCATTCTATCGGTTTCGACCTGAGACAGCTTATGTAGGTGTAATGTCGCATTATAGCCACTACTCTGAATGCATTCGATCAGTTAAGACACGAGAGAGCTTATGTAGGTGTAATGTCACATTATAGCCACTACTCTGAATGCATTCGATCAGTTAAGACACGAGAGAGCTTATGTAGGTGTAATGTCGCATTATAGCCACTACTCTTAGTTAAAGTGTGAAAATTACTCTATATACACGTAAAAAAATCCATACACACAAGGATGAGGTGCAACAAAGGCACATTACTTCATCAATGCCTTCCTTTCAGTTTCATAAACAGTGAAATGGCAAAAAAAGGGCTTATGTAGGCGCTGTGTAGCGTTATGAACACTACTGTTATGTAAAGTGTTCCCATTTGTTCTTGAAAATCGACACAATTCAAAGATGAGACATAACAAAGCCACGTTGCTCAACATCTCAGTTCAAAATGATGAAATTGTCACAAATGGTTTATCGAGGTGTTATGTAGCTTTATAAACACTCCTGGAAAGTTAAATGCGCCAATTTATTTTTAAAAACTGACAGGTGCAAATGCAAAGATGTGGCGTAACAAAGACACACGAAGTAATTCCCAAATAATTTAATTAAACGATAATAATGATGAACTGTTAAATAAAAGTGCTAATGCAGGCACTGTGTCGCCTTATAAACTCTCCCTGTAAGTAAAGTGTGATCTGTTCGAAGACTTGATATCAGTACAAGCTGTTTATTAGTTGGTTGAATGAAAACTTTTTTCCACTGTTGGATTTCAGAGCTCACCCTGCCGGTGACCCTGCCTCGATTAATGAACACATGTTTATGAGTCTTGTTATTGCAAATAGCTCGGGCAGGAAGAGCTCGGGCCCGTTAAATGCACTTAACCTCTCGGAGTGCTCCGGAATATCAATTGTGCCGGTGTTCCGCGCCAGGCCATTAACATCTTGACATCCCTTTTCCACTTCGAGTAATTTTGTTGCTTTTTAAGGCTCCGTCTTTGCTGCATGGCTCACCTTAAGCGCTATGCAAATGAAGGAAAGGGCAGCTTTGATGGAGCCTCTGGCCTCCGTGCCAACGTTGCAATCAAATATGCCGACTGAGGAAGTTTGCTGTTTCATGTCTGACTCGCAAATCACTCGCTGATTCGCACAAAGCAGCAGACTGTTTTTCTTTTTTTTTTTTAATTAATCATCTTTCCAAGAACAGATGGAGTGGAATGTATCTGAAGATGCGCCGCAGATGCTATTCGCACCCCACGGATCACGGAGCGTCGACAGCTTTCCATCACAAACAGTTGGATTATTGCACACGGAAAAATGCGACGGCGGCGAGCCGATCTGCGATCTGTAGTGCTCTCGAGAAGCAGGCGCAAAGAGTTTTGTGGCGAAACATGCATGCATCTGCGTCTCTTTCTGAAGCTACGAAGCGCTTTGAGCTCGATCGCGGTTGTGTTGAATACGGGAACGCCTAATTAGCATGCCAATCTGACATGCTCGGAAAATCCAAAAAAGGCTCGAAAACAAAGGTTTGTACTCCAGTTTGGTGGAGAAATGTCAAGCAGGCATTCAGAGAAAGCACTTAAAATAAAAAAAATTAAAAATACACACACACACACACACACACACACACACTTGAGCTGCTTTATTAGCATTCATGACTGTTGAGGAAGATTGTGTCGCACCGTCTCCATCACTCTGACTGTCTCAGTCTGGATGGACAAAAGAGGGAAGAGCGATCGCTGTGGACCAGGAGATGGCAGTGATAACAAAGAAATGGCATCTCTCTCTCTCTCTCTCTCTCTCTCTCTCCCTCTCGTTCTTTCTTTCTGTCCATCTCTTGCTCTCTCCACGCCTCCTCGCAGATCCTCACACACTCAATTCATGTGGCGTAATGAGCCCCGTGTTTGTTCATCGGCTTTGCCTCGAAATGAAATAAGCGCCGATTGTTTAACCACCTTTATCGCCAAAATGACACATTAAAATTTCACATATGGTGTGCGGCGCCCTCATTAACATCGCAGACGGAGGCTCATGAGGGAAGAAGTGCAGCATTTCTGTTTTCAGAAATGTCAAGGTTACGGTCAAGACAATGGAAAGGCAAATGGTTTCATGCGCAAGATGGAGGAACAGATATAGAGAAGGTGACAGCGGGTTCGCGCACGTTCCCACTCAACTCACAAACTCGTGTGTAGGACGAGTCACTGAGGTTCGTTACCTGCTCAGAAAAGCTGATAAGGCGAAGCATTTTTTTTTTTTCAATTTGTGGATGGTTTCCTTGAATAATTTTCATACTTCCATAATATGTAATTAGAAATGGACAATAATTCAGATACCGTTGTTATATGATATGATATGGACTGCCATTCCATCTGGATTTCCAATCCAGCCTCAAGCCCAGCGTTCCCGTTATCGATCCAGATTCCACCTCGTAAAGAGAAATGAGATGCTAGTTTTTATACTTTTCGCCAAACTCTGTCTGTGACAGTGTGTTTCTTTTCTTCAGGTGGATTTTAAAAATCTCCTTATTGTCCTAAACCACAATGTTCACATTAGCAGTGATGTTCTTGGGATTCTTTCTTGACAGTCCGTTTTCCGGTATGTAGATGACCTGTCTTCCGAACACCACTTGATATTTCGTAGCCTTCATACGTCTTGAATCCAAATTCTGGTTTTGAATTTTATCTTTTTTTGAAGGTTCTTTCCCTGATTTGAAAGTATCACAAGTACAACCATTCCAGGAAGCAAACAATCCTTAACTACACAAGGAACCCTTGAAGAACCCTTGAAGAACCATGTTTTGATGAGTGTACCAAAGTACCAAGGCAGGTTCTTGGTATAAAGAAGAAACTAATGATCAAAACCTTCCTCAGTTAATACATCCAAACACTTCAAAAAAAAAAGGGGGGGGTCTTCATGGGTTTTAGTGGTTCATATCTTCGACAAGGGTTCTTTAAGAGTTTGTTGGATTATTAAAGGGTTCTAGCATTCAAAAAACTTTCTTGTTCAGTTCTTGAAAAAGTGGTACCTTCTTTGAGAAGCCATTTCTTTTTAAGAGTGGCCCAGTTTGTGACCAAGACAAGTTCTAGGTCGTAAGAAGAAAATGATGATCAATAATTTGTTGTTTTCATGGACACTTACCCAGTTAATATTTACACCTTGAGAAAAAGGATTCTTCAAGGCCTCCTTAATGGTTCACAGCCTCCACAAAAGGGTTGTGCCTCTCATTGGACGACAGGAAAACTCTTTGTTGTTGGGTTATACATGCAAACGTCAAGCGTTCCCTTATGGCACGGGACAACCCAAGGACCAATCCAAAACTAAGTGAGGGTGTATCTTTAAAAAAAAAAAAGGTTCTCCTTTTTCAAGAACGTTTGGCCATTTTGGCCCATTTCCTTCTTCATATCCTGAACCTGTCTTCGTACTTGGTACGCTTTTCAGAAAAAAAAAAGAGATTGACAAGGTTTCCTTTTTGATTGAAGGGCTCTTTGCTTCATCTTAGGGTTCGACTTGGATTCATTTCTGCTTTCTACAGAAGAATACTTGAGGGAATGTTTCTTAAAAGCTGGTACTACATTTGAAATACCTTCTCAAATCAGAAGCATCGAGGTTCGAACACAAAACATCAACGGCATATTTGAAAATTTATCCAGATTTAAAGTCAAAACGAGTCAAGATATTCGAAAAGGAACAAATCTTGGATTCAAGATGATGAACATGGTGATGGAATGCCATGCGTCATGTGATGCTCGGAAAACGGGTCATCAGCATCCCGGAAAATGGAAGAACTTTTTCGCATGAATTATTCTGTCATCTATTTTATGATTTGAGAGCATTCTGGTTTTTGGAAATCAAGAGATTTTTAAAAATCCAGCTGAACGTTCAGATGAAAAATGAAAAGCAAATGTGTTGTTGACGGAGTTTGGGGGGGGAAAAAGTATAAAAACAGTATTTTGTTCATTCATCACATTCAGCACTGACAGCACAATAACGCTGGAAATTTCCATACCATCTATCATCTAGCCAAGAATAATGCTAATGAGACTTCTGGCTTCATGCCATCATTCTTCACACCTCATAAAGCTAACGCTAATGCCATCAGCTTCCTCCTTATGCACCCCACAAACACCAATGCTTTTTAAACTTCAATAAAAAAAAGAAAATGCCAACATATCGTTTTATCATCTCGAGTCATCTGTTCCCTCCAGCGTCTGCGTCAGAAGCTCAAACCGTCAGAGTAAACACAGACGCTTAAGCGCCCGAGACATTCCAGAGACATAATTTATGCATTAGTGTCTCCAAGGCTGCATCAGGACGCAACTCACGTTTCCAGCACGTCTGTGATATGCATTGCGAAGTGTACACATATACATGAGTTTATTTTCTCGGCTAATCTAAAGACAGGAGCGACGCCTTTATCTACGAACCTTGTGACAGGAGACAAAATGACTCAGTCACAGTTTGTCGTCCTGAATAACTGATTTCGCATGCAGTTACACCGAAGATTGGGCCTGGGAAAATATCTAATCTGGTTTGAATTGGACAGGATAAAGGGCAGCGAAAGGCAAAATGAAAGGAGGGTTTCATTTCAAGTTTCATTTCACTTTTGTTCCGTAATCGAGCCTCACGTTTCATATCAAAGAAAGAGATGGAAGGAAAATGCAAGAAGGATTATTCATATGACACGCAGTTCACAAATCCGAGCACCGTTCAACTTTCTCGTGTCATTTCTCAAAAAAAAAAAATCCACAATGTTAGTCAAAAAAAGTTTGACACCTGACTTCAACCATCTCATCATCTCTAGCCACTTTATCCTGTTCTACAGGGTCGCAGGCGAGCTGGAGCCTATCCCAGCTGACCACGGGCGAAAAGCGGGGTACACCCTGGACAAGACACAGACAACCATTCACACCTACGGAAACCGGAGCACCCGGAGGAAACCCACGCGGAGAACATGCAAACTCCGCACAGAAAGGCCCTCGCCGGCCACGGGGCTCGAACCCGGACCTTCTTGCTGTGAGGCAACAGCGCTAACCACTTCACCACCGTGCCACCCTGACTTCAACCAATTCTTTCAAATTAATAAATAAAAGAATTTTTTTTTAAATTAAGGTGATTCATACTTGACCTGAGCAAAACTGAAAGTCCATACTTCATGACATTTCCAAGAAAAAAGCCGAATATGTCCAACACATATTTAAAAATGTTATATAAACTGCTGTCTTTTTTTCATAAAAATAATAAATCCACCTTCACTTAAACTCTTGTTAACCCTTTACAATGTCGTATAGTTCCCCAAACTCTGACGCCCAATCATAAGTAATTTAGCAAACAGTCGGAGTCATTTTTTGGAAATAAAAAATGAGTGGACATTTTAGGTTCAATACCAGTATGGCAATTTGTATGGACAACAATCCGCGATCATTTCCAGGGGTGCCGATAATAGTGGCACATGTTCTTTTGGTGAAAAGAATCATTTCTTGATGATTCGATGAAAGGTTGGATTTTTCTCATTTTTTCAGTGTGAGATGAAGCGACTTCACCAAAAGTTGGATTTTTTTTTTCCTCACCCTTTTTCCTGAATCTTTACGGGGGGGGGCAATAATTGTGGAGGATACTGTATTTCATTCTTTATGACTGGATATGAAATGTTTCAAGAATGTAAGTTTTCAAAAACATTTCAACTTGTTTCGAAAACAAGATGCCATTTTCATCTCGACACATTCAGCAAAGTGTTTCTACTAATGCTGTCAGAATAAGTGTCATGACTATGTTTCAGAGTTAGTTCCTGTTATCACTTGCATTGTAAAGGAGTCCTTCCCTGATCTATTGAAAAAACGCAGCTTGTCATGTTCCCGAGAAACCACAAATCGTGAACTCGTCTCTCCTGAAGACTTTCCTGCGGCAGAAAACTTCCCTTGATGAAGCCTGACACTGGAGGCTCCTTCCATCAATGGTAAAGTAAAACAGCTCGACATGTTTTTTGTTGTTACACCACAATTTGCAAACAATTATAAGTTTTATTTCTTGACGTATTGTACTTTTTCTCTATATATAGTTGTGGAATGTTGTGGAACATCCGTGAAACAAGACAGTTCCTGTTATAGTAGCGATAAACGGCCGTTCCTTCGTCAACTTAAAGAAACGTAGCTTGTTAATCTGTGGTTGGTAGAAGAGAGCAACTGGACTTGCTTGAAGCTTCTTGAAGTTCTGTCCCTATTAGTCAGACAGAACTGAGGAAGCCTTTCAGATGAGAGGCGAAACGTCTTCGAGAATCTTCAAGCAAGTCCAGTTGCTCTCTTTTACCAACCACAGATTACTATGTACCTGGATGACTGAGATTCTTCACAGATAGGTTTCTACGCACTTTGGGATGAGATCCCTTCGACTGGTGCGGGAGTATGAGAGGACTTCCAGAAAACTGGCAGACATCTTAGCCAGAGAGGATTGTTCATTTTTGTCAACCTGGAACGACCGCCATTGAACAGAGGTGGGTGTCTATGACATCTTTTATCAGCCACCTACAATGCAGCCATCAGCATTCCGATTCGGATTCCATGATGATCCATGAGAGGATAAATACTGGATACTTCCTATTAGTCAGACAGAACTGAGGAAGCCTTTAGGATGAGAGGCGAAACGTTTTCAAGAATTTTCAAGCAAGTCCAGTTGCTCTCTTCAACCAACCACAGAGTATTTCTCTACTGTTTGTAGCACTGGAAGGGCCGTATAGTCCACCATCTTGTGAACGGCCATTGCTATTGACCAAACTGAATTGAGCTTTTATTGCCTCTTTAATACTTAATAAGCTGCTGCGGATATTGCAAAGATAAATATCACCGGCATTAGTTGAACGAATTAAAAGTAGCGAATTAAGACCGAATCAAATCACTTGAGTAAAGCATATATCTTTGCAAGTGCAGTGATTAAAAAGCCAAAGAGGCAATCAATATTTTACAGTTGGTCTCGAATCGCCTTGATTGTAAGCTCTAAGGTTTATCTGCAGCTTCGTACCTGTTTAACTCTGTCACTTCTGTTATTAAAGCAAGCGCTTTACAAACCTTCCCAGTTTGCACCTGTTCTGATCATTACCATTGAGTCTGAATGGTTTAAAGGAGCCAAACTAAAGCAGGAATCCATGCTGCGTCTGGGACACGTGAAGCTCTTGGCAGCAGACGGTGTTGGAGTTTTGTTATTAAAGCCAACATTGTGTGATTTCTATTTGCCAGATTTTCACACTGCTGTCAGAAACAGTGGAATTCATCCAAGCACACCTGTTCTGATCTCAACTATCATGTCTAAATGCTTTAAATTGTCAGAAATAATCCAGAAGCATAGTGCTACATTTAAAAAAACAACAACAACTAAAAAGTTGTATTGTGGCTCATCCATTCGAATTCAAATCAGTCTCCTGTGCCAAAAAAAAACATCCAAAAAGACCCAGTCCCACTTGGTTCTGGTTCAGCACTGAAATACAATACAAAACCAAATGCCTCCATTCGAATATCTCTCTATATTATTCTGATTCATATCAGCTCCAGTGGTGTGAAGGCAGCGCACACATTGCATCGGTTTATCCACACCATATCTGGATGTCACCGAATGCAGTGAAATGCAACAGAGAAGTAAAATGAAGAAAATATTCAAGGGAAGCTGTGGAGAAAAATATCAGCAGGAGGAAAGCATTTGAGTGACAGTGCCACGATTATAAACAGACACCAGGAAGCCCCTTAAACTCCAATATGGCTTTCATTGGGTTGAGGGAAGCAGGTTGTGTATTGATTTTTGTGACACCCTCAGAGAGAAACGGGAAATGTCTGAAATTTTGAGGAAAATCTCAAACTAGCACAATTGTGTTTATCAATGAGGAAGCAAGAGAGAATGAGAGAGAGAGAGAGAGAGAGAGAGAGAGTAAAAGGAGGAATGCAGCAGGCATGAACATGAAAGTGCAATGTAGAATGAGAGGAGTGAGCATTGTAATCTAAATTAAATTGGACCTAAATTGTTGTCATCTCAATTAATTAAGCCTTATTAGGTCGAATCAAGATGATGCTCATCATTACAACACTGTCAAGTCTTTGCAAAGCCTGACAATTGTCAATCAGAAAGAGATTTATGGTGGATGGATGAAAACATTGATAGGCAGGAGGTAGAGTTGAGGGAATGAAGAGATAAATAGACAAGGACAGAAACAGCAGGTGAGCAGGTGAAAGAACATTTGGAAGTAAATGGCATGGTATGGTGAGGGTAATGAACCAGAAAAAGGAGGTGGAGAAGGTACGAAAAAAGAAGTGAAATATTCGCACTGAACGCACTGCTACGTCAGGGTAAGGTCTTACAGCCCTGTGGTCCATATATGGCCAAAGTGTGTATGATGACCTGATTTCACTAATTAAGTTCTCTGCTCGGAGAAGCACACTGACTGCACATACTTTTTATATATGGCTTACCATCTACAGAGTGGATATCAGAAGTTCCATGGTTTTCCGGATCAGATTCAAACTTTGCTTACCTTGCCTACTTTTCGAATTTCACATGATCATTTCAAGATGGGGCGGCACGGTGGTGTAGTGGTTAGCGCTGTCGCCTCACAGCAAGAAGGTCCGGGTTCGAGCCCCGTGGCCGG
>JAODOK010000013.1:2786479-2796964 GCA_027576575.1 Netuma bilineata
TTCTATGCGCGGCCATGCCGTCCAAGATGGCAGATAAACAAATATCACGTGACCTCGTGACGTCACGTGCACGCTCTTTATAGGTCTTAAGGTATGCAACAATATGGGGTTGTCATTGTCATATTTTTCATCTCAAAATTTGCCACACATACTCTGTTCAGGACAGGCACCCTCTTCTTCCACAGCCATGCCTTTGTAATGTGTGCGGAATGTGGTTTTGCATCGTCTTGTTGAAAAAGATGTTGTCATGAAGGCCGCATATGTTGCTCCAAAATTTCAATGTACTATTTTGCATTAATGCTGCCATCACAGAAGTCTAAGTTACCTTTGCCAAGGGCACTGACACAAGCCCATACCATGACAGACCCTGGCTTTTGGACTTGTTGCTAGTAACAGTCTGGATGGTCCTTTTTGTCTTTGGTCCAAAGCACACGGCATCCATTTCTTACAAAAACTACCTGGAATACTGATTTGTCTGGTCACAATACACATTTCCACTGTGTGATGATCCATCTCAGATTTCTCCGAGCCCAGAGAAGTCAATGGCGCTTCTGGACACAGTTAACATAAGGCTTCCTTTTTGCACAGTAAAGTTTTAACTGGCATTTGAGGATGTAACTCTGTATTATAGTGCACGACAAAGGCTTCCCAAAGTAATCCCGAACCCATGTGGTTATATCAGCTGTAGATGACTGATGATTACTGTTGCAGTGCCGTCTGAGGGATCGGAGCTCACGGGTGTTCAGCTTAGACTTGTGCCCTTGATGCACTGAAATTCCTCCTTGAATCTTTTAACAATATTATGCACCACAGAGGGTGAAATATCCAAATCCCTTCATATCTTTCTTTGAGGAACATTGTTTAAACACATTTCAAGTTTCTCGCACGTTTATTGACAAACTGAAGATCCTCTACCCATGTTTGCTAGGCCTTTCCTGGATACCAATTTTGTACCAAATCATGATTACAATCACCTGTTTCAAATCACATCATTATTTAATTGTTTTACCTCATTACTAACCCTAACCTGCCCCCATCCCAGCTTTTCTGAGAATGTGCTACAGGCCTAAAATGCAGGAATGGATGTATATTAACAACTGAAATGAAGTTGACCAGACAAAATATAAAATATCTTGGGTCTGCAATGAAATACAAGTCAAAGTAAATTTAGAAATCACTGTTTTCTTTTTTTATTTCATTTGCATTTTCAATACCATCCCAACTTTTTCTGATTTGGGGTTGTAAAATGATGTGTCAGTAACGCTATAGAAAGCGCTACTTCCAGTCAGACTACAAACATGGCCGATCTGAACTACAACACCCAAGAACCACAGTGCCCTCTATCGCCTGCCTATTAATTAAATTTCCTGGTTAATCAGCCCATGCTATATAAAACACCTCTCCCACACTCACTTGATGCAAAGTATCGTTCAATGTCTAACCTGTCATACCTTGTTATTCTGCCTGCCTTATCGTGTTCTCGACCCTCGTTACTGTCTCGTTCTCATTCCCCTTTAGTCTAGCCATTATTACTCTGTCTGCTGATTGATCGACCCCGCCTGTCCCTTGATTTTTATTTCATCTAGCGTTTTAGATATGTTTGCCAGTCTGTGATCCCCACTCTCGCCTGCACATACATCCGTAAGTGCCTGCATCCTGACAGGATACTTCGCCGCATATGGATGCAGCAGAGGAGGCGTGGCAGACTGCTTTGATCGCTCAGGGGCGCCTCTTAGGAGAACATCACCAGATGCTTGCTGATCTCAACATCAGCTCACTGCTATGATGCCGCAGGCCCTCCTAATGCGCCCCGAAGCTCCTCCAAGTCCCGCGCTCCCACTTCCACGCCCGAATAAATACGCCAGGGATGTGCTCAGCTGCAAGAGGTTTCTGCTTCAGTGCTCCATGTACTTCTCCTCACTCCCACACATCTCAGATGAACACAAGATCGCCGGATTTCCTTCACTTTTAACTGGCAAAGCGCTACAATGGGCCAGCACAGTGTGGAGGAGTGGAGGTGAACACATCACCTCCTACAACAGCTATCTGGAGTTATTCAAGCATGTGTTCAATCACGAACCGGAGGGAATTGAAGTCGGCAAGAGCCTACTCACCATCAACCAAGGTTCAAGGAGAGTCACCGATTATGCCCTAGATTTTCAGACTCTTGCAGCTGCCAGCGGATGGAATGAGCCAGTGTTAAAGGCAGTGTTTCGCCAAGGACTTCACCCCTAAGTATTGAGTGAACTAGCATGCCGCAATGAACATCTCACTCTGGACGCTCTCATTGAGCCCGCCATTTGGCTAGACCATCTGCTATCCAGCTGCCCATCCCTCCGGGAGGAAGCCAAGCCTGCCATGGCCGCCGATTCTCTCTCTCCCATGGAAGTTTCTCATGCTTGCTTGAAACACTCCGAATGAGATCGGAGAAAGAAGGAGGACTTGTGCTTCTATTGCGGGAGCTCCAGTCAACTTATCATCCAGTGTCCAGTCCACCTGCCATGCACCAGCTCTGAGGAGACCAAGGCTGATTCAGTGAGTACCATGAGATCACCAAGAATTCGATCTTACAAGCTTCCAGTACTACTGAAACGGTCTTCCTCTACCCATGTGCTGTCTGCGTTTATCAACTTCAGGGCAGAGGGAAAGTTCATGGCCAGCTCAGTCTTCCAGAGGTTCAATCTGCCCACAAACTCATTGCACAGCCCACTCAGCATCCGGTGCCCTCTGCATTAGAACAGCTCTGCAGCGCCACGATCTTCTCCAAGCTTGACCTACGTAGTGCTTACAACCTGGTCTGCATCCGCGAGGGCGACGAGTGGAAGACCACCTTCAGTACCAGCACCGGCCATTTTGAGTACCGGGTCATGCCTTATGGCCTCTCTTCGGCACCAAGCATGTTCCAGTGCCTCATTAACAATGTGCTGCGAGACATGTTGGGGAGGTATGTCATAGCTTACATCAATGATATCCTGATCTACTCCCCTGATGACAAGAGTCATCTTAACCATGTTTGATCAGTACTCAAGTGCCTGTCTAAGAACCATCTCTATGTCAAGGCTGAGAAGTGTGAATTTCACATGCGTAAGATCTCCTTCCTGGGGTACATCATCAGTGCTGAGGGGGTCAGCATGGACCCCTCCAAGGTAACTGCAATCACATCCTGGCTCATACCCACCTCAGTGAAGGAGCTCTAATGTTTCCTCGGCTTCACAAACTTTTATCGTCATTTCATTAGAGGGTTCAGCACCCTCGCGGTACCCCTGACCTCCAGCCTGAAGAAGGGACCTAAATGCCTCTACTGAAACCCCACAGCTGAAGAGGCCTTCAGCAGGCTCAAAACAGCTTTCACCACAGCCCCTATCCTTCAGCATCCAACCCCGACCCAACCTTTCAGAGTTGAAATGGATGTCTCTGAGTTTGGTGTAGGAGGGGTTCTCTCCCAGCGCTTCGGCAAAAGGCCCAAGCTCCACCTGGTAGCATTCTTCTCCAAAAAGCTCATTCCAGTAGAGAGAAACTATGATGTCAGGAACCTAGAGCTACTGGCCATCAAGCTCGCCTTAGAGAAATGGAGGCACTGGTTGGAGGGGGCCACACCCCCCTTTGTCATTTTTACTGATCATAAAAACCTTGAGTATCTCAAGAAGGCAAAGAGACTGAACCCACTGGGCACTGTTCTTCACCCATTTCAACTTCAGGATATCTTATCATTCCAGCACCAAAAACACCAAGGCTGATGCCTTGTCATGCATTTTTAGCCTGTCTCTTCATGACCAGGAACCTCATCTCATCCTGACACCTGAATGCTTCATCCAGGCGATCATCTGGACCTTGACAAGAAGATAAGGGACTCACAACCACAGAATCCTCCAGTCAATTGCCCACCGGGCCACCTGTATGTCCCTAATCATCTCAGGAACAGGCTCATCACATGGGCACACACTTCTCCTGCCACTGGTCATCCCAGCAGCCATCATACCCACCAACTGCTGTGAAACACATACTAGTGGGAGAACATGCTGACTGAGATCATTCATTTCATCTCTTCATGCACTGAGTGCGCTCAAGCCAAGGTCCCTCGAACTCCTCTGGCTGGCAAACTGTGCCCTCTTCCTGTGCCTCAGAGACCATGTTCCCACCTGGCAATCAACTTCATCACCAACCTGCCGCCATCTCAAGGCAACTCCACAGTTTTGGTCATCATTTACCGCTTCTCCAAGGCACTGAGACTCATCCTGTTATCAGGCCTACTCGCATCATTTCAGACTGTTGAATTATTGTTCCAGCATGTGTTCCAATACTTTGGCGTCCCAGAAGACATACAGTATGTAGTCCATGACCGTGGCCCCCAATTAATCTCTCGTCTGTGGGCCAGCTTCATGAAGTGGCTAAGGGTCTCGGTGACCCTCACTTTGGGATATCATCCCCAGTCAAATGGCCAGGTAGAGAGAGCCAACCAAGAAATAGGATGTTTCCTCAGAATCTTCTGCATGCGAAATTAAGGGAACTGGGCCTGATTCATCCCATGGGCCAAATATGCGCAAAACTCTCTCAAGCACTCAGCTACACAACTTACACCCTTCCAGTGTATGCTTGGCTGCCAACCTCCCCTGTTTCTTTGGGACGACTCTCCAGCATGGGTACATGCTGTGGAAGAGTGGTTCACCTGTAGCCAGGCGATTTGGGAGGAAGTTCACCAATGCATCATGTCAGTTAATGCCAAGTACAAGGAATGTGCCGATAAGCACTGGAGCAGCAACCCTGAGTACTTTCCTGGCGATCGGGTATTGGTGTCCACGACGGACTTTAGGGAACCCAACACATGCCAAAAATTACAGGCACGCTGCATTGGACCATACAGGGTGCTATGGCACATCAACAAGGTTTCCTATAGACTTGAGCTCCCACCTCACAGTCATCTGTCACCCACCTTCCATGTCTTCTGCCTCAAACCATCTATCCAGGGTCCCCTGTCTCAGAACATGCCCACCCCCGACCACCCATCTCCTGGCCCAGAAAACCCATCTACCAGGTAAATCGGATTCTAGACTCTAGACGTAGAAGAGGCCATCTCGAGTACCTGGTAGATTGGGAGGCCTATGGATCAGAGGAACGAAGCTAGGTGGGAGCTAAGGACATCCTAAACCCTCTCCTTACTCAATAATTTCACAACCAACACCCTGACAAGCCCGCGCGTAGAAGGAGGGGGCGTCCTAGAAAGAATGTAGCTCCTGGAGGGAGCTCCTCGGGGGGTGTTAGACTTCCAGTCAGACTACAAACATGGCCAATCTGAACTACAACACCCAAGAACCACAGCGCCCTCCATCGCCTGTCTATTAATTACACCTGTCACTCATTTCCTGGTTAATCAGCCCACGCTATATAAACACCTCTCCCACACTCACTCGATGCGAAGTATTGTTCAGTGCTTGACCTGTCATACCAAGCCTTGTTATTCTGCCTGCCTTATTGTGTTCTCAACCCTCATTGTTGTCTCGTTCTTGTTACTCTTTAGTCTAGCCCTTATTACTCTGTCTGCCGATCGATCGACCCCTGATTGTCCCTCGACTTTGATTTTGTCTAGCGTTTTGGATTTGTTTGCCAGTCCCGCTCTCCCCTGCACATACATCTAGAAGTGTATATAATAATAATAATAATAATATTGGCTGGCTTTTTTTTCGTAGTATATCAGATATATTCCATTCAGCAACTCGTCTTTGTTCAATATCATGCGAGCTGAATGGAATATATTTGATATACCACAAAAAAAGCCAATCAATCTTATTTTAATCCATCATGCAAAAAAGAAAGAAAAAAAACCAGGCTCAGCTTGAAAGTTCCTGTTTTGTGATGAAATGTCAACATTTTGATTATTTCTCCTCTACCACTTTCAGAACCGTGATCTCCAGAATATTTCTGAATCAAAATAGTTTCAAGGTGGTAAAGTTGTCACCAGTCAGAATCTGAATGAACGTGATCAGCATGACTCAGAAGGTCAAATGGGCCCATGATGGATTTTATCATTCTAGCTACAGGCAATTGAAGAAACAATTGCGTGGGAGGGGGGCTCGCGGAGTGTAGTTCTTCTTCAGTGGTGAAAGAACCCAATTATATGCCTGACTCGACCCTTCCTCAGCAAGCTGACTGTCGTCCGAGAACAAACCAACAGTTTGCGATCGATTTAACTTATCTCCAATTAACAGTCTTTGAAAGGAACCTTTCGACCTGTCACCAATTAGTGGACATGTCAAGGGCATTTTCAGCAGCGTCTGATTTCACTGTTTGCTCTGTTTCACACGGCTATTAACACGTGTGTGTACATGAACCTCCTGAGATGGAGGGACATGATGGAGTAATTGCTTTGTTTGAGCTTCGTGGTGGTCGTCGCCAACGGTAGGTCAGGCAAACACACAGGCAGACAAGACAAGGTCATCAGAGCAAAATCTATAAATACAGCTTTAACGTACACAGACAGAGGTCAAAACAGGGAAAGACTACAGCTGAAAAAAGGAGGAGTACGAGCCAGAACACTTAGAGGCATGCTGTTTGAGGAAAATAACAAACGATGCCAAGATGAGTTCCAAAAACTTGATGTACGGATGATGATGATGATGATGATGATATCATTTCCTAGAACAGGACATCCTGAAATGTGTTATTTGTCAGCAAATATTCCACTGGTTAAAATATTTATTTATTTTAAAAAACAACAACACACTTTTGGTACTTTTAATCCGCTTGCTGTGATAAATAATGTTGCCGAATGTCCATGATACAAGTTCATTTGTTCCTGTTCTCACATACGTTATAGCAGCTATAGACAGTTGTTTTCTGACCTGTATCTCTCTTTTATTTCTCTTCAAGTTCATCAGACAAGGAAAACAACAACAACAAAACCCTCAGCTCGTCCAGATGTGACAGAGAAACTGCAAAGTGTGAAACGCTGACCCCAGAATCAGACACTCCTTTCATCAATATTAAAGTTAAAACATCACCATATCAAAAAAATACACGCTTTTATTTTATGTACATGTACATGGAGCATCCACTGTACAAGGCTGCAGCTGTTACCATAGAAACGCAAAAATATTCGTATCATTACAGCCAGAACTACCATCAGCACTGCTGTTACAGAAAATAAATCAACACCTTCCGACCAATCAGAATCCAGAATTGAGCTGCACTGTGTTTCTCAGGGGGGCGGAGCTATTTTCTGGGTCAGAAAACTCTCATGAACATCTGAAAGAAAGTACTGAAATGAATGTTTCAAAAAGACGCAACATGAAAAGCCACAGATTTTGAAGGGATCTTGACAAGGATGTGATTATGACAGGTCGAGAAAGCCTTATCCAGAATACAGACCACACCTTTAATGAAACACGAACAGAAACGATAGTGTCGTGTGAAAAATGCTCACTTTGTAAAAATGCTGTAAGCTCATCGAGTCATATTTCCCAAGCTGTGAATTTCTCCTCATGCATTGCCAGATCCAGGCAGGCGGCTCGAGATACATATTTATGAGCATTAATACACGAGTCACGGCTGATTCACTGCTCGCGAGATTAAAATATGTCATTGTCTTTGTCAGTCTTGGCTCCTCTTGAGGTAGAGGGCGAGGCAGCAGCTGGTTATTAACACTACAGTTTGTACGCTCACTGGAAACAACACACACACTCACACACACACACAAAGGCCGCCTCGAGAATGTGTGTGTACGCTTTCAGAGTTCATGCACATAAGTAAGACAAAATGGCTGAGGTGGTTGCCTGGCAACAGGAGCAACGAGATGCAAAATTTTGCTACTTAGAGAAAGTGTTGAGTGGGTGGAGTAAAAAAAATCCATAAAAATGTCTCTTCAGTGTTGATTCTGTTGTACCATATTTATTGATTTTACATCTGACTTTTTTTTTTGGAAGTTTATAAATGTAACTGCTGTGATCCCATGTTGTTGGCTCTATATAGTCCATCATTCATTGCTAATCACAAGTTTTTGCACCCCTGGAGTTTTATTACAGCTCAATAAGTATTTGGTTACATAAAAAAAGACCAAGCTCTCAAGAATTAACAGGGCTTTCGAGTTTCTAGCTGCTTTTTTTGTCGTATAAATGCAAGAGAGAGTAGAAGAAAGGCTGGGGAGGGAGAACAAGAAGTAACCTGTCTCTCAAAATGTACTGTAACTCGAACCAGATAACAAGTAGAAACCTTCATTCTTTCATCAAACCCAACAGGAGGCGCTGTTATCGGAAAATAACTACCTCGTCCGCACCGGAGTAAGCGGGGTGAGGTATTGTAATCAGTTTGTTTGTTTGTTTGTTTGTCTGTTAACAATCTAGCGTCTGGACAGTTGCATCAATTGACTTCAGATTTTCAGGGTAGGTGGGCGATGGTCCATAGATTACCTGATTAAATTTTTGGGGTAATCAGGTCAAGGTGAAGGAAGGTCAAGGTCACCGGAAAGGTCAACCTTTCGGTGAAAATAACATGTTTTCCATTATAACTCAAAAACGGTTGCCGATAGACAGATGTTTAATACTATGAGCATATAGGAACTCCCATATGGCCTTTCATTTGGCACCATGATCTTTAACCTTGAGTGACCTTGAAAGGTCAAACTCAAGGTCATGGATTTTCAGAGGACTATAACTTGAAAATGGTTGATGGTAGACAGATATTTACCATTATCAACTTATAGGAAGTGCCATATGGGCTTCATTTGGCCCCATGATCTTTGACCTTGAGTGACCTTGAAAGATCAAACTCAAGGTCATGGGTTTTCAAAGGGCTATAACTTTAAAATGGTTAATGATAGCCAGATGTTTACCAGTATCAACATATAAGAAGTCCCATATGGGCTTTCAGTTGCCGCCATGACCTTCGACCTTGAATGACTTTGAAATGTCAAACTCAAGGTCATGGGTTTTCATAGGACTAAACCTGACAGCGGATGATTGAGAAATATTACCATTATCAACATATAGGTAGTCCCATATGGGCTTTCATTTAGCACCATAAACGCTGACCTTGAAAATGTCAACCTGAAGGTCATGGATTCACCTTGTAAGGTGAATAGGCCAGACTTGTAAAATTGAGTCAGTATCAAAAAAACTAAAATAAGTGCTGCTGGGCAAGGTTTGTTTTGCCTGGCAACACTTATTTTATCTGTTTCAAAACAAAGTACTTTATGTGAGTCTGCATAGATAAGTGACACAAATCTGCAGACGTTACATTTGCATGCCGCTTTTGAAGTTTGAAATAAAAAATTTTTAAATACTTTTTTTTTTTTTTTATAATAACCTGTGAATTTATACCAGAATAATTATCCACCTCAAGCTCAGTGACTATCCATGAATAATAACCTCGACTTCGTTTCGGTTATTATTCACCGATATTCACCTCGCCTTCGGCAAGTAATTGTTAATTAAAGTCCTTTCTACAGAAAGACTACAACAATTGTTTTCCATTTCAGACAGTTTTAACACAGTGCTGCTGAATTCTCCAATCTGATGGCAAATGTGTGAGATATGGTGATATTTAAGCTCTTATAATGTAAGTGATCTCACAGGTGTTCCACAATATTAAACTACAACCGGTTAGAAATTACAACATGCAGTTTGTTAATAAATTAAAATTAATCATTGGCAAACAACTGCATTAAAAGAAGAATAAAACAATTTGTGAAGTGCTGTGTAAGAAAATAATCAACATCAAGGCATCATCACATCAGCCATCGTGGATTATTTTCCATTTTATAACAACACACCCCAACATGATTTATTCCTTAATTAAGGGTAAGAACATAGCTACAGAGAAGTGTCTCTCACTTGTACAGGTTACAGGCCTGTCCATAGCTTGCAGCCACAGCCCAGAACCTCAGTGCTTCTGTGCTACAGCATATATTCTCCCTAGACTCCAACAGAAGCTCTGAAGGTTGCACAGACAAGAACCGAGACAGACGCTCCTTTCCACCTAGATTGTTGAGCTGAGATACAAAAAAAAAAAATGAACGAGAACACACTAATCTGCACCCAGAATGTGTGCTTGCAATATAATTATTTGAATTACATAGTGTCCAGCAGTACAAGCATGGTGAATCAGTCAGCACTCACTATTCTCGCACAGGCGTGCCTGCCAGCGCTTGCCAAGACACGCAGGAGCTTCATTGCCATGGAAACAGGCAACCCATATAAAGAAGGTAGGGTTGGTGAGGTCAGCGGGGTCCATGAGCAAGGCAGGAAATCTGACATCACAGTCTCCATTAGCCGGGGGCAATCAAGAATCTGAAAGTTGCAAACACCATAAGCAGAGGGTCACATAGAAGACTGCAAGGTCTTAATTTAGAGGTCACAGACCAAACCTGAGGTAAATGATAAAAACAGACAGAAAAATATGATCGAGATTATTATGCCTAAAGGTTAGAGAAGCAGCTTTGGGACCAAAAGGTTGCCGGTTCGATTCCCTGGACCAGCAGGAATGGCTGAAGTGCCC
>JAODOK010000013.1:3105022-3120724 GCA_027576575.1 Netuma bilineata
GATAATCCAAAACGCTTTTGGTTGTTTTTTCATAGCAAAACAAAGACTGACTCTATTCCAACAAGAGTCTTTTATAATAACAGTTCCTTCATATCTGATGCAGACAAAGCTGAGGCATTCAACGAGTTCTTCTTCTCAACGTTCATCAAAGATGACGAGGAGGTACAGTCATCGTTACCAAACCGAGAGTATTCTTTCCTGTTGACCAGCATCATCCTCACAGAAACCAAGACATCAAAGGTGCTTAAACAGGTGAATCCTCATAAGGCTCCTGGACCAGACAAATTACCGTCGTTTGTTCTCAAGGAATGTTCAGAAGAACTAATGCCATCATTATGTATGCTGTTCAATCTGTCTCTTTCTCTTGGTGCTGTACCTAAAGAGTGGAAAACGTCCCTTGTTGTTCCAGTGCATAAGAAAGGAAACAAGGAAGATGTAATAAATTATCACCTGATTTCATTGCTCTGTGTGATCTCTAAAGTTATGGAATGTTGTATATTTAACCATGTAATGGACCATCTTTCTCGATCATTTACCAACTTCCAACATGGATTTTTAAAGGGACGTTCTACTATCACACACCTGCTCTCTTTCTACCATAACGTCGGTCAAAGCTTGGATAAAGATATGCAGACAGACATTTATTTAGACCTGGCTAAAGCTTTTGACAGTATATCCCACAAGAGACTGATTTTCAAACTGTCTCATTATGGCATCTCTGATTCAGTTCTGCAATGGTTTGAAAGCTACTTGAAAGACCGTAGTCAATGGTGCATTGTTCAAGGAGTTCCATCAAATAGTCTTCCAGTGCTTTCTGGTGTACCTCAGGGCAGCATTTTAGGCCCTCGCTTGTTTCTTCTTTATGTTCGTCAATAACACCATAGTTCTTTTTGCCGATGATACTAAGTGCTCTAAAGCAATAATCAATACTGAAGACTGTTCCTCCTTGCAAGAAGACTTGGATAACTTGAAAAGCTGGAGTCAAGATTGGAAGCTGAGATACAATACATCAAAATGTAAAGTATTATCTATAACCAGGAAAAAGAACCCTATTGAACATGTGTATCAAATTGGAACTGACTCTTTAGCTCGTGCATCTTCGCAGAAGGACTTGGGTGTTATAATTTCTTGTGATTTAAAATGGGATGCACATGTTATGTTATTTCTAAATGTTATTGCATGCTGGGTTTTCTACGTAGGCATAGCCTTTGTAGTTTCGATTTATCCACTATATGATTGTTATATCTAGCTTATGTAAGATCAAATATAGATTATGCTAGTGAAATATGGGCACCCCATTCTATAGGTAATGTCTCTAAACTCGAAAGTATACAGAGGAGGGCAACAAAGTTTATTTTAAATTTAAAATGGAGAGATAGTATTAGTTATAAAGCCCGATTAGTTAAATTGAATTTACTGCCAATATCTTATTGTCATGAAATCAGTGATTTGCTATTCTACTGTATTTTAAGTGTCGTTTAGGACTCTTAGACTTTCCGATTCATTAATTTATTAAACCTAGGGTGCCATTTTGTACTACTCGTAATAGCTCTGCTTTTGATTTGATAATTCCGAAGTGCCAAACTAAACTCTTTTAGACTAGTTATTTTAATAGATTGCCTATAAGCGTTGGAACACCCTGCGTGTATCTTTACGTTCTTGTAGATCTGTTAAGCAATTTAAATCTCAGTTAACTACTTATTATACTAATGCTTTTAACAATGCTTTTGACATTAATGTTTTTAATACTTGGAAATCCATTTGCCTTAAATGCTGCTCTTCCCAAAATATTTTAACAACTAATCCTTGCTGTTATTGAGTAGATTTAGAGATTTTCAGTCAGTTTTTAAATATGAATAATATTATAAACGATATTAGGCCATAGTGATTGGAACATTATAATTGTAAATTTTATATTCTTTTGTTATGAGATTTTTAGAATATATTTTAATTCGTGGTTTCCACAAGCATGTTTCTGTGAGGCGAATATTTCTTAGGCTTCTGTTGAACAGGCTTTTGAATATCAGTTAAGTAAAGATTATTATTATTTAGTTCTATTTATATGTTTTTTGTGATTTGATGTGATGATGTACTTATATTTATTATTTAGTTCTATTTATATGTATATGCTTTTTTTAATTATTATTATTATTATAGGGCACACTGTTATTGGAGCCTAGCTCTGTTGTGTGACCCTCACTTTTTTTTTTAATTATGTGTTTATTTATTGTATCTGAGGTGGAAGCTTAATAAAATAAAATAAAATAAAATAAAATAAAAATAAACTATATCTTTGCAGAGTTGTATTGGGTATTGTGCAATTAATTCTGAGCTTTTTTGTTGTGATTCTGTTTTTATGAGTTCCTTGTTTCCTGAGTTAGACTCCTGATTTTTGCTCCATTTATCATCATGGATTACCTGTGTTAACCCCATCTGCCTGTGTATTGACGTCTGCTATTGGACCATGGTAACGATTCCAAGAAATACTCTAATAAGCATCACATTCTGTGTCCAGTCCCTAACCAATTTTTACAGTAATTCGCCATTATCCAACAGATAATTCCGGTCCACTAATTTGATTGGTCAAGCAGCATTCCAAGATTGCCTACATTTCTGACTAGCAGGTTACCCAGCGTTGCCCGGGTTTTGCAAAATCCTGGGTTGGCCCAGACTTCCATGTCAAATTTAGTGAAGATCTGTCGAGAAATGGTGACGTTAACCCAAGACAAACAAAAATCCAAACATCCACCACCCAGGGGCTCACTGTGGCCCAAATATAGAATTTCTGAGTTCTGCCAAATTGTGGCTATCTCCTGTACCTGCATGCCAAGTTTAGTGAAGATCTGTTGAGAGTTTGTGTTGATAAATGTAATGTGAAAGGCATTGAGGGAGGGGATGGGTGGATGTTGTGCCCCCCAGGAACCTCCCTGGGGCCCGTACATTAATTTTGTTTATATCTGCAAAATTCCGGGTCATCCCCGGACCTACTTGCCAAATTTGGTGAAAATCCATCGAGAAATGGTGACGTTAGCACAAATAAGCAAACAAACTTTGCTGCTTATTATACTAGCTAACCACATTTGGATGTTTCACTGTGTGTATCACTCTGCTCATCTGTGTTTGCCACATAAAATGGCAAATTATTCTTTTCTCTAATATAACTTTTGCTTTAAAATATGAAAGCATGAAAATGACAGTAAAGAAGGGACACCAGTTTTCCCAGAAGCACTTTTAATGCGAATGTACATAATCAATGTGAGCTAGTTAGTGAGCTAACTGACATACTTTAAATTGAGTGTAGTTTCTGCAGGATCTATTTCTGCTACCAGGGCAAAAATAAACAGAACATTTGGCTATACTATGGCCAAAACATTACTTGAGAATAATTTCTTGTTTGTAGAACTGTTATGTAAAAATAATATCACACGAGCAAGAGTGCAGTTATAATGAATGGCTGTGATGGCCTATGGTGGCGAATCAGTGTATTCATTATAACTGCACTCTTACTTGTGCGATATTCACCCACAGCATCATAAATTCTCAACAAGCCTATAGTTTTAAAAAGCTTTTAGAAATTTAATGTTCATGATCATCTTACCCAAGGGTTTTCAAGCTGATTCAGAGGATAATTTTTCACCTAACAAATCAAGAATAAGAACCCTGATACAAAATAACTTGTATTTCAAAATACCAATATTGGGATAATTTTAGCACTTACCGAGTTGAAAAAGTAACGGAGTTCCTTGCTAAGGAAGTAACCCTCAGTCAACCGCTCATCTCTCTGACTATTGATCTGCATGAAATTATTATTATTATTATTATTATTATTATTATTATTATTATTATATACCTCCAAAATGAATTCAAGACAAAACTCCAGTTCTTACATTGTAAAGCTTCTGCAGAACCTCTAGCACAGGCTTTACTTCAGTCCAGTGGTCATGCATATTAGTCGTCATCAGTGACATGAAGTGAGCACACACTGAGTGAAACATCTTCACCAGAGTCCTGTAGTAGGAGTATGGTAGTTTGGTCCACAGGCTGGCTGAAGGAAATTCCACACATAATAAGCACCAATAGTACAATATAAACAGAATATTTTCAAGGCACTTTTCAACATTTTTCAAGGAGTAAAACCCTTGAGGTGTGCTGTTTTAGGAAAATAATGAACACAGTGGGCCCAATGCAAAGCAGTGTTACTGTTGCCATGGCAAAATTGATTTCTCAATAACAATCCTGATGTGTTGTCATCCTTCTGGAACATGTTTAGATTTTTATTTATTAAATAGAAATTATCATAGTGTTTTTATCCATTTATAGTTTCATTTAATATTGTGAATGACTGAATAAATGAATTGATGAATGCAAATAAGTGGCAACGGTTCATAAAGTGTCCATACTCAAGACATCCATTGACTCAGGCTCCAGTTTTAAGATGGCAGAAGCCAGAGAGATAGTCAGCTGTGTGCCATGCCTTTGTTTGTTCAGTACTCGGAGGAGTTCAGGCAGGATGAGGTAAACCCTCAGAGCCTCCACACCAGCAGCAGTTGAGCTCAGAGAGGGCAAAAGATTCTTCTCAACAGTTGTCTCTATCTGTGAAGAAAGCAAGTTGATGAGTTATGACTTCAGGCAAGTATGTACAACTATAATGAATATAAAATACATTTCTTATCTTTAATGTTTCATCAACAAAGCCATACCAATGATAGAACTTTGCTGTTTTTGGCCAGCTTCTCAAAAGCAAGACGAGTCAATGATAAATCCAGGCCAGAAGTCACTACTGATGTTTTGTAATGTTTGTCATTGCTAACGATAAAAAGTCACACATTTCTGTGATTAGCATATTTATGAATATGGGCTAAAAGTGAACATGAATGTATTATTGCACAATTGTACCTTTTCTCAATGAAACTCCCGCTGATGCATGATGCTGATGAGAATATTCTCTTGATTTCCCTACAATACAAAGGACACAATAAGTTCAATAACTGGATAACAGGTAATAGCTCTGCCATATGTACTGTATGAGGGCTCGTTTGTAGTTCTGTATTACAGCATGTTTGCATATTTGTGTCCTGATACAGAAGCAGGGTTTATGGAAAGGCAAGATGTTAATTATATATTGTGTATATCTCTACAATGCTGTGAATCAGCCACCTTCCAGGAGAATGCTGATTGGTTGGTAGAGTTGGGTTCGGTTGTGTGCTTGAAAACATTATGACAAGAAATTGTGACCCTTCTTCCACAGGCAAATTTATCTAATATATCCAATTTAAGACATTGGTGCTAGCTTACCAGGCTGTCAAGGGGTTAGGGCCAACATACCTCCAAAGTCTGATCCACCCCTACGTGCTAGCCAGATCCCTACGCTCCGCTACTACTGGTCGCCTGGCCTCCTCCTCTCTGCTCCTGCCCAACCCGCTTAAGACTGCTGTCTGTCCTGGCTCCCTTTTTGGAATGACCTTCCCATTGGGGTCAGAACTGCCGACTCCCTGACCACCTTCAAGCACAGACTGAAGGCTCACCTCTCCAGGCTGCACCTCTCCCCTGCCCACTGTGTAACTGCATATCGGTGTAGACCAACTAGGCTGTGTACCATCTAGCCTGGGGTTAGCTGTTGGAGTTTTATTTTTCTCTGTTTAGTTGTACTTTGTCTGTTCATTTGTATGGTTGAATTGTTTTGTTTTCGTTGGCTGTTTGCTGAGTATAGAGTCTTCAACAGAATATTACACAAAGTGTTATTCTGTCACTTGTTCAGTTGGCACTAAAACTTTGTCTAGAAGTTCAGCACATCGTGTACCTGACTTTTGCCCTTGTTGTACATTGCTCTGGATAAGGGCATCTGCTAAATGCCATATAACGTAATGCAACAGGCTTTATCAAGGATTTCAGAGTAATATTGGCAGTGTAATGGAAAGCACACTTCATCCACACTGCCCATATGACTGTGCCGCTGATGTGTTATCAAACACTACACCTCAACAAGTCTGAGAACAAGTCTATGGAAGAATATGTCACTGAAGCCTTAAAACAAGGATATATCACACCATCAACATCAGGATCTACAGGATTTTTTGTGCAGAAATAAGGGTGTGGCCTTCTGGATATCCATTTATTTTAGACGCCTGACTCTAGTAACAGTCAATACCCTCTACGTGGTCCTAACAGCATTTAAAGCTAGATGGTCTTTCGATTTCATAAAATTGGTGAAATTTAGTTCCCTCTGAAATTTGGTCATTGTGATTATATGTTTATTTCTGTAATATCTAAAAAAAAAAAACAGACTATTCTGTGGCTGGGAAGTTATTTAATTTGAGGGGATTCCTGAGCAAATAATGTGCATGAAATCGCTTGCTTCGCACAGTCAAGCAGACAGAGGAAGTCTGTGTGCGCATACACAGGTTTACCTGCTTCGTCTTCTTCTTTTGGGTTTTACGTCAGCTAGCATTCACAGTGCTGCATTATTGCCATCTACAGGTTTACCTTTGACCGTGCACTGACAGTTACATCATTTTGTCGCTAAACGAACAGCTGATCACACTGAGGTGCTTGCTAACCACCGATATTTATTAGTTTGGTCCTGCGTTTCCTTTCCTTTGTATATAACATCACGTCTTTTCTTCTCACTTTCCGTTACTGTAGTCAGTCTTTCACGTTTCATTCGCACAGCCACACACATCCTCCATTTTTCTCTCCTGTTCCAAATTTGTATCCCACAATGCCTTGCGCGAACGGGGAAAGCCCACCACGTGATGCATGATGTAGGATGTTGTATTGGGTCATGGTGAAGCAGGAAAAAATAGCTGAGAATTTCGGGCCATGTGGAGATAAATTCATTAATTGTTCTGTTTGAAAAAAAAAACTAATAAAATTGGACGTCTGTGATTCGAATTCAGTAGCTTTCGGTACACTAAACAAAAATAATCAGGTGTCGGGGAAATTTCTTTTTATGACCTGAACGTGAAAAATCAGAAAGGCGGTCTACCTTAAATGCACTTGTTCAAAAACGTTGTCGTTTCTATAGTAACAGCTCATTTGGATAAGCAGGATGTTATCTGTAAGGAGATGTTTCTTTCTTTAACGTTTTTGGAAGGAGTCTCCAGTGTCAGTGTTTGTCATGTCATGTCATGTCGGTTCTGGAAACTTCACCATCTCATTGATTTCCTGTGAATGACAGCCGCAGTACGATCAGAGCCGTGAATCCAGAACCAATCAGAATCGGGAATTCAACAGCGCTGTTGGGTAAAACATCTGGCAAAAGGACAGAGCTGCATCTGGATGAGCATGGCACCCTCGGACTGTGTGTTTTGTTTAAATACAGTATTTTATGCAGACTAATGGCACAGATGGAAGAAATTCCACACTGGTGTCTCTCTGAGTCTCGCAGCCAATTTAATCATTCGACCAACTTCAAGATGGTTCCAACACACATCCTTGCCTTTCTCATCTTTACCAGCCATCATGAACGTCTCCAAACTGGCGAACGCTGACTGACAGGTGGAGCACACGTCCTTCGGTGTCAGATTTTATTATATCTGCGTTTATTTTTCAAGACAAAACCTGTTGATTGAGCTCCACGGCCCCCTGCGGAAGCTTAATCCAAAGATGAATCGATACACACCGTCTTCTGGGTTTCTTTCTGTAACTGGAAAACGTCGGTTGAAATTGCATCAGCGGCATGGCAACATCTGTTGGACCTGGAGTATATCAGATCAGATCATCTTTGATGTGATCTTACCTGATTTATTGCGGGGTCCAAAAAATTCTGATCGAGATTTCATGATTTGCTGAATCCTATAATTTATTATTGAAAGAATCCTATGACTGTACTTTTAGGCTTTTCGAGAAATTGATTAAATTGAAATATACACTCACCAGCCACTTTATTCGGAACATGCACCCGTCCACCTGCTGTTTTGTTTGACGCAGTTCTCTTATCAGCCGATCCCTCGATGCATCAAATCGTTCAGATACAAATCAAGAGCTTCAGCTAATCAATGTTCACAATGTTCAAACATCAGAATGGGAAAAATTGTGATCTCAAAGAGAAGTGTGACTTTCTTTCACTGTGGGCATGGGTGTTGGTTTGAGTATTTCAGAAACTGCTCCTGATCTCCTGGGGTTTTCACACACAACAGTCTCTCGAGTTGGCACAGAATGAATGGTGCGAAAAACAAAAAAACAAACATCGAGTGAGTGAGTGAGTGAGTGACAGCTCTGTGGGTGGAAACAAACACCTTGTTGATAAGAGAGGGTCAGAGAATGGATAGATTTGAGGTGGTTTGAGCTTTTTTTTTCCCCCAGGAAGGATACAGTAACTCGTATAATCACTCTTTACAATCGTGGTGAGCAGAAAAGCATCTCAGCATGCAACAGAAAACAGAAGAACGCATTGGGTTCCAGTCCTGCAGCCAAGAACAAGGATCTTAGAATCAACAACAAGATCTATATTTACATAAGTGGCCAGTGAGTGTATACGTATCAGACGATCCTACTTGCAGAATCTTTTTCATTTTTTTGTTTTGTTGTAGGTGTTAACTTTTGATTAATATATTAATAGAATGATGCATTTTGTAATTGTTGTCCTTTCTGTTGTGTCAATCAATAATTCATCATATTTATTTCCATACAAGCTGTAATAACATGATGTAACGATGGAGAAGCACTGTCTCAACCTCTGTCCTGTTACCTGACTGTGTTCACCTGTTCCGTGTCTCACCATTTGATTAGTTTTCCGATTTACACTCGGATGTTTCTCTGTTTGAAAGTCTCACTGAATTTTTCTCATCTGGTTATAAGTCTTGTGCCTGATTTATCTTGCCTGGTCTTCACTCCTTTGCCAGTTTTCCTCGTTTACAATCATGAACTTTGATGTCTAATCACAACCGTGCTGAGTTTACGCACCTGCATCCTGCCTCATCAAACCACAGATCAAAAATACTCTGGACTGCAGCCAAACTGGATGTCATGCTTCTCTCCATCTCAATTTCACTCTTTGAGGAATTACGTAGAATGACCTCAGAACTGTGTTGTGTAATTCGGGTTTTTATCAAGACTGTCTCAGAGCGAGCTCTATCTAAACTCCAGGATTAGCTGAGTGTCTCTCTTTGAGCCTCATGCTGTTCTCGTGGCATCACGAAAGTTCTGTCAGGATGAATTACAGAAGCATCTCCTGCAGATCCTGATCTTTCATCCACACCAATTCGTATTTTCCCAGCTGCCACCCAGTACTTCAGATGTAGAGATGTCGATAGGTGTTTTTAAATCGCGTCTTTGAAACTCATAACCACGGATGCACAACAAATCTCAGAAGGAAGCGTATGTCCAACTGTCCCGACAAATCAAGAACATGGTCTCAGGACTGACCCTGTTTTTGTGACATGGAACAATATTTTGAGCAAGTACCCCTCGTAACTGGAAACCAAAAGTCCAGGGGGTGGAGTTGGGCCTGATCCAGCTCCTTTCACCTCACGGGTACAGTCAGGCGTGATCCAGCTTCCCTGACTTGGGGAAAAGAATCAAACCTGTTGGAGCTTCTTCTACCTGGTATATGGAGTCAGACTTGATCCGGCCCCTCCTACCTCAGAGGTGGAATCAGACCTAATCCACCTCCTCATACCTGATCAGAGTTGAATCAGAATCCATGGGTTGGAGACAACTCGGGATTATCCCCTTGCGAGGATAATCTACTTCCAAGTCTAGATTCATCATCATTTTGTGAAACTAAATGTCAAATATTCCAGAGAAGAGAGGGGAAATGGTGTCCATAATCAGACTCAGACTCAGATTTATTGTCATTCAACCATGTGACATGATAAGAACGAGATGCAGTTATCCAGGTCTCAGTGTGTGCAGCGTGAATAAGTAACTAAATTAACTAAAAAGTAAAATAGTGAAATAAAATTTGCATGATGCATTTTGGGTTCCATCCACAACATTCCAATCTCATCGTGCATTTCCCAACCCAATATTTTCCTCTGGATTTGGAGAATGGATAAAATTTCACTCCTCCCACAAAACATGGACACTTTGAACATTCTGAACCCCTCAGGTTAGACCTTTGAGGAAACCCTCAGAGTGTTTCTCCATCAAGTGGAACCATCTTAGGAGGCTAATAACCCTGAATTACACAATGAACCCTGAAAGAACACTTTTTTCCCCAAAGAGTGCACCAAATAACAAGAACTTGAAAGATTAAAAGGAAAGATAATTCTGAATCAACTGGAGTTTGTACCACACACACGACAAGAAGGTTTTTGCAAGGTTTCTTTAATCAAGGGCTGGTAGCTTACAGTTGGTCAGAAGGAGTTGGTTTGTTGTAGGGTTCTTTAAAAACTCATCATCTCTTTTTTTAAGAAACAGTCCATTGCTTAGGTGTTCGTCTTTGCATGGGACATGGAAGAATTGCATGTCCAACTCTACAACCCTTCCACTAAAAAGTAGAAGCTATGAATCCTGAATTCCCCCAATCAACCCTTCAAGAACCCTTGAAGAACCCTGTTTTCTCCAAATACTTGGGATGTTGTTCTAAATATCATCGAAGCCAAAAGACCCTTAGTTATCCAACGAGCTCTTAATGAACCCTCTTTTCGAAGAGTCTGCCAAGTACCAAGATAGTGAAAGGTTAAAGATCTACCAGGTTTTGAGATATTAAGGGGGAAAAAATCAATAATTTGGAGTTTCTTCCAAACACTTATCCAGTTAAGACATGCACTCGGAGATACAATGGTTTTTCAATGGTTCACTGAGGAATGAAGAGCTTCCAGAAAAGGAATGTCAGGGGGTCCAAAGAAGCAATTCACTCGCAAGTTCTTGTTTAGCTCTGAAGCAATGCCCAGTGAATCGCAATCTGTGCTGTCTGAGTCTCGGATATAGGGTGTAAATCTCCATATAGCTGCACTTTGGTGGGGTAGTCACGCCATGAGATGTTTAATATGGCATGCAGCATGTGCGTGTATGTCCTATCAATCTTTGACTCAAGTGATTTTGTTAGAGTCCAGGTTGTGGCACCGTACATCAATATGGATTCAACAGTTGCTCTGAAGAAGCTACGTTTTAGGTGGTTGGGAAGATTGGATTTCCACACAGTATTCATTTTGTTGAGGGCAGTCAAGGCTTTAGCAATATGAATGCTGAGGTCTTTTTTACTGGATGCTATTTCACTGCCAAGGTAACAGAAAGATTCAATGTGTTCAATGGATTCACCTGCTCATGTTTGCATTGAGCCTTGATGGTTGAAACACATGGATTTTGTTTCTGAGGCATTGACAAATAGACCAACATTTTGGATGGCGGCTTCTAGTTGGTGTAGGAGCATGGTAGCATTGGTGATGATATCTGCCGAAGTGTTTTTGCTGGAAATCTGCATGATTGTCTTCTTGTGAGTGTGAAACCTAAGCTATTGTGCTTGTCAAAGGATGTACTCAATACATCATCTAAGGTGATGATGAGGATGGGCGGCACGGTGGTGTAGTGGTTAGCAGTGTCGCCTCACAGCAAGAAGGTTCTGGGTTTGAGCCCAGTGGCCAACGGGGGCCTTTCTGTGTGGAGTTTGCATGTTCTCGCCATGTCTGTGTGGGTTTCCTCGGGTGCTCCGGTTTCCCCCACAGTCCAAAGACGTGCCGGTCTAAATAGGCCGTAGTGTGACTGGTTCTTTGTCTCTATGTGTCAGCCCTGCGATGACCTGGTGACTTGTCGAAGGATACCCCGCCTCTCGCCCATCGTCAGCTGGGACAGGCTCCAGCTTGCCTGTGACCCTGTACAGGATAAGCGGCTACAGATAACGGATGGATGGATGGATGATGAAGAGGAAAGGAGATAAGGTGTCTCCTTGTCGCACGCCAGCTTGTATGTTGAAGAAATCGGTGTCCCCATCTGGTCATCTTACATCATGATGGCTGAAACCAACCAGTCTCCAAACAATGATGATGGATCATGAAGGATGGCGTTGGACGGGCCAAGTTTATCCGAGTTTGCTCAACCAATGATGATGACATCTATGATGTAACAGACATGACAATCAACGAGTTCAACATTTCCTCACTGAAGATTTTTCTCTGTTCCAGGAATGGTTTCCATCCTCTTTTCAAGAAGTCCTAACTTTTCTCCAATCCATCTCCAAAAGTGCAAACACATCCTTTTGGTTTCCAATTCTTCATCCTGAGGTCCTATCTCGGTGCAGAACCAGTTTACACTCGTTATCCATGACAGAAAGATGCCGACCGGACAGGAGAGAGTGCTGCTGGAAAATTGGAAACAGGCAGAGCAGATAAGCAGGCTGAATCTCTGTGGCCTCTTGGGGCTCGAAATCTATTAGCAATGCCAGAAAGTTAAGCACAAGCCTCCTCTGTGAATGCTCCGACACTCTGGCAGCATTTTTAATGAAACATTTTAAATCTTAGCCAGTTCGTTTCTACCTTCGCCTTGACTTCCTCTCTTGTTATAAGACACTTCGAGACAATTTTCAACACGCCAAAGACCTAAAACGTGTCTCAAAGATTGCTGGAGGGAAAATTTCTACTTCTCTCTCTCTTTTTCTTTAGTGTGTCAAATTAATCACTTCTTCGCTTCCCAGTGTTGCTTAGTTCAAGTCTCATTACTGACATATTGAAGGACGCATCGATTCTGTCAGGTGCCAAAAGTTTTTAGAGGACGATCTGTGCTCGTACAGAAGTAATTACACTTTGGATAAAGTCAGCGTTTTAAAAAGGATCAAATAAAAACTGAAGTCTTGGATAGTAGAATGAAAAATACAACACCGTTTTCAATTTTGTCCATCCAGTTTGATGGCTTTCTAATGGGCTAATTTAATTTAATTTAAATTAATTAATTACTATATTTCTACAGCAGAGAGACACTTCCTTTTTATGGCATCTACAGGCATTTATAAAGAGAGTGCAAATTTAGTGGAATTTACTGGATAATAAAGAGCAATTTTTTTTTTGCTTTTTAATAGAATTCAGATGGGGTATCACTGTATTTGGAACATACTTTGCTTCCTTTTTTATGATTATTCGTTCCTTTCGAAGGACAAAAAAAGAAAACAGGAACTAAGACATGGACAAATAAAGGAGGAATGTGTCAATTTTTCTTAATATAGTATCAAACAAGGATGTAAAATTGTTTCCAGGTTTTGTTGTCAAGACTCATCAAATGTTTGACGCAATGGTTGGTGATTGTCCAAAAATCATATTTTCACTGACTTTTTGGTCTTTTTTTTCCTTCAGTCTATTTTGAATTGCTGTGACACTGAGGACACTTGGGGATTCTTGAGTTTAGTGGTGATTAAAAACTCTCTGGGTCAAATGCTTACACTGGGTTACTTAGGGGGGGTATGTATTTATTTATGGGTTTGCACTTTATCAACTCTGCTGTATGGATGCTCCAAACGAAATTTCGTTGTTCTTTTTTGTGACAATGACAATAAATATTCTGAATCTGAATCCTCACCAAAGTTAGAAAGCAGAGTGACAACATCCTCTCCAGAGTCAGGAGGTGAAGCAGCGATGTCCTTGCTGGAGTCAGCAGGAGGCAATGAGAAGATGTCATCAGCAAAGCCATGACATCATCTGCAATGTCAGGAGATGGAGCAGCAGTGTCATCTGTGAAGCCGGGAGAAGAAGCAAGGATGTCATTCTCAAAGCCAGGAGGTGGGGCAAAGACAATATCTACAAAGCCAAGAGGAGGAGCAATGGCATTTTCTCTGGAGTCAGGAGAGAGGACATGAGAGGTCTCAGGCCTTTCTCCCAGCTCTAACCATCCATTATCTGTAACCAGTGATCCTGTGCATGGTCGCAGGTAAGCTGGAGCCAATCCCAGCTGACTATGGGCAAGAGGCAGGGTACACCCTGGACAAATCACCAGGTCATCGCAGGGCTGACACATAGAGACAGACAACCATTCACACTCACATTCACACCGACGGTCAATTTAGAGCCACCAGTTAACCTAACCTGCATGTGGACTGTGGGGGGAACCAGAGCACCCACAAGAAACCCACACAGACACAGAGAGAACATGCAAACTCCACATAGAAAGGCTCCCCCATCAGCCACTGGGCTCAAACCCAGAACCTTCTTGCCGTGAGGCGACAGTGCCAACCACTACACCACAATACCGCCCCCAGCTCTAACCAGTCAGACAATATTCCTCTCACATCCGTCGTCAAAAAGATGTTAAACTACATTACGTGAGCAGATATTCTTTTCCAGAACATGACATAGTGCTCCTGGAGCAAAGAGGATTAAGGGTCTTGTTCAAGGGCCCAATAGTGGCAGCTTGTCAGTACTGAGGCTTGAACCCACAACCCAGAGCCTTAACTACTGAGCCACAAACAGTTTCAGGCTGAATTTTTGGATGCAGCAACAGACTCTGTTAAGTGGTTTTCTGACATACTCCCAAGCCCAGGTGGCTATATTTGTCCCATTAGCATGACGGTTTCTCAGGCAATGCCGCCTGAGGGCTCAAAGGTCACGCACATTCAACAGTGGCTTCCGACCTTGCCCTTTATGCACTGTGAGGTCTCCAAATTCCCTGAATCTTTTCACAGTATTTTGTACTGTAGACCTTTCAAGACCTAAAATCTTGCATTGAGAAATATTCTTGTTGAATTTAATAACAGTATTCTCACAAATTATGGCACAAAAAGGGCGAGCCACAATCTGTCTTTGCTTGCAAAGACTGAGCCTTTGGCGCATGCTCCTTTTATACCCAACCATGATGCCCTCATCTGTTACCAATTAACCTGCTTTTTTGGAAGAGTCCACAATTCATGTTACTTGAATATTTTATACATTTTTCAGTCTTATTTTGCCTCTGTCCCAACTTTTTTGAGATTGTTGCAGGCATCAAATTCTAACTGTTTATATTTACAACATACAGTTAAGTTGTTCAGTAAAACTACTGAAAGTATTTTCTTTGTACTTCTGTCAGTTAAATAAAGGTTCACATGAATTAACAAATCACAGATTTTTGTATGTATTGCATTTTGGAAAATATCTCAACTTTTCTGCAAATGAGGTGAGTACTATAATTACCAAATACAGTGTGTTTCAAAAAATTTGATATCATTTCACAATCTAATAACTTGGCCAATTCTTGTTCAATTGGCCTCAAATTTTAACAGCATGCATGGAAGCAGGTCAAAATTTTATGTTTTTTGTTTTTTCTATTTAGGTATAGAAATGCCATTCACTGGAAAAGAAAAGGCGTTTTGTGTGTTCGGGTACACTCAAGCACAGTCGAACAAGACTATGTAGCGTACATTTATGGGAGAATTCTCTAAAAATGCACCAACTGCAATGCAGATTTGGACACAGCACACAAAGTTCAAACAGGAAGGCCATCTGTGCAGGGCAAAAGGATCTGGACAACCACCAGCATCGGAAGAGATGGTCGAGTGGGTTCGTGAATATTGAAAATTTGTGAAATCATTCATGGAATCCACATACCTTTGAATTTCTCCTTCAAATTTTGAGGAATAAATCTTACATTGCTCAACATTAAGCCTGTTCCGTTTCATTTGCCTGGACTATGTGGTTTCTGGGATATTTACATCTCAAATAATATAAAAAAATTTTGAAACACCCTATGTGTGTGTATATATATAAATATCTCATCTCATTAACTCTAGCCACTTTATCCTGTTCTACAGGGTCACAGGCAAGCTGGAGCCTATCCCAGCTGACTACGGGCGAAAGGCGG
>JAODOK010000013.1:3297193-3310107 GCA_027576575.1 Netuma bilineata
GTGGGGGAAACCGGAGCACCCGGAGGAAACCCACATGGACACGGGGAGAACATGCAAACTCCGCACAGAAAGGCCCTCGCCGGCCAAGGGACTCGAACCCGGACCTTCTTGCTGTGAGGCGACAGCGCTAACCACTACACCACCGTGCCGCCCCATCATGAGAATGTGGAGACTGAAATTCAGAATTGTAGGCCTGACCGTACCTTCTTGTAGGCCATCTCGTAGCCATCGGGGTTCATGGAGGGCAGCAGGTGGATGCGAGTTTCTTTGACGAGGTGGACTACGCGCTGGTTACCCTGTTTGTATTCCTGACAGATGTACTGCATCAGGTTGAGCAGCAGCTCTCGCCCCAGGACCTCGTTCCCATGCATCCCTGCAACGTAACGAAACTCCGGCTCACCTGTAGGGGGCAGCAGAGCTCTTTTACTATTCAGACACAAACAAACAAACAACTTGGACAGAGTCGTGTGAGTGTGTAGTGCTTTATCTGAGATTTCATGGTGTTTTGTGGTTCTGTGATGAGTCGAGTGAGCAGACCCATTTCTTTACTGCCAGACAAAAAAATATTCTGTCAATTTATTTTTTCCTTTGGAAACATATTTTAAACGTGAACAGAAATGACATCAAATAAACTTCGAAGGTGAAATTTACTTTCAGAAGAATTAGGGGGCCAAGACTTCTGCACAGTATTGTCTGAGCAAAGTGGCTTTAAAAACGTCAACATGAAATGACCAATCTGTTTATAATTGATAATTATTTCATATAAATATTTATTTATTGATTGAGGATTGATATTTTTGATAAGAACATGTAGATAAATAGACAAACAAACAAACAAACAAACAAATAATTTGTGTTCCCATTGCATTTTTAAAGAACAATGAATATTTATGTATTATTTGTTTATTTAATGTAAAATTGTATTGTTATTTTAAAAAAGTATTGGAAACCCAAATAAAATTATTTGTTTGTTTAATGTATTTATGAGGAGATAATAAACAAACAAACACAACTTTTGTGTTTCTATTACATTTTTAAATAACAGCAAATATCTATCTATCTATCTATCTATCTATCTATCTATCTATCTATCTATCTATCTATCTATCTTTTTAATTTAAAATTTATTATGATTTTAAAAAAGATTGGAAACACAAAGATTATTTGTTTGTTTGTTTTGTGTTTCATAAAGCTGTAACAAACAAACACACTTTGTTTCCATTACAGTTTTAAATAACAATATTTTATTTATTTATCGAGCAATCAATTTATTTATTTATTTATTTATTTATTTATTCCATATTTACAAAATATGAAACAATCAATCACCTTTGGGTTTCCATTCCTTTTTTTTTTAAAATAACAATACATTTTAATAAATATAATAAATATTTGTGTTTGTTACATTTATTATCTAAAAATAAATATTTATTTCAGAAATAAAAATAACTTGATTTTGTTCAGCACATTTAATTATTCACGATTTAATATTTGTTTGCCTTGTAATTTAGATTTATATTTATTTCAGATTACGTTAAAAAATCTAACTAAAATTGTGAGGTTGCCAAAGCAACAAGAAGCCAAGCGACTGGTGTTGCCAAAAGTGCGTGCACAATTATTTGTGTCAAAATATTAACATTGTTGAATTTATGGATGTATAAAATATCGAGGACCCTAAAGCAGTTCAGTTTGTCCATCTGGGGGAAACACTGGAAGGTTCTGTGTGGAACCCAATAACAGAGTGGCTCCTGTATTTCGAAGAGTGAATATTCATTGATCGCGAGGTTGAGAAAGAGGTGAAAAAAAGTTTAAAGTAGAACCAATTTCAGAAGCTCAGAATCGTTAATTCTCAAGCGGCATTTAGAAAACCATTTTGTCTGAAAGAACATCGTGCTGTTTAACAGTTTAAAGTAAAATATCCATGATTTCATCGAACGTAATAACACAGAGTGATGTCACTGATGATATTTGCATATGCAAGTGACAGAGACGTGTCTTTACATCCGTGCAGATCATTTGATTGGAAAGTCGTTTTAGCTCTCAGCTTCTGAAACAGTGAAACTGAGAATTTCACAGGAGAATCTCACAGTGACATTACGGTAAAGGAAAAGATGTGAGATGAATGAAACACGATCTCTCTCTCTCACTCTCTCTTTTTAACAGAGGAGTCTGAAATCTGGCACCTTCTCTGAAACAGTTCTGCACTGCATACACACACACGTGCCTCATAAAATGGGGAAATCCATGAAATTGGTAACATAAACACTCAAAACGAGGTTTTCCAAAGATTTCAAAGAAGAAAAATATTAAAATTGAAGCACTGCCAGTCAAACATTTCCCTCTCAAATGCTCAAGAAGAAAGAAATAAGTCAAAATAGTCACATAAATACAGTTACATCAATAAAATATCCAATTCTTTCTGTCTCACAGCTAACATTTTCATGATTTGGACTATTCCTGGCAGAAATTCAAAGGTTACACCTTAAATATAGCTGATCTCGTTAAATCTGACAGGCAGCTTCGCTAATTTTTTAAAGCTAGCTAGCTACTGATAGTTTCTTAGCTTGCTAGCTAGGTAGCTGTGTTTGTCAGTTCACTCGACGATAAAATTGAACAGACAGCGGAAATAACTTGCTTTTGAGCTATCGTTAGTGAGTTAGTTCGCTAGATAGCTTGCTAGGTTTCTCAGCTTGTTCTTCGGGACAAGAGCGAATGTCATAACACAAAATATAGCTCTGTTTTAGCAAGTGATTGTGAGGGTAACCCCCCCCCCCAAAAAAAAAACCCTCAGGAGAAATAAACCACAAACAAATCTATCCCCGCTCTGCACATGAGTCCAGAGATCACAGGAAAAAGTCACACGCTTCTTCACTGTCTTACAGCTTTACAAAATGGCCACACTGTGCTGTTTCGCTGCATCTATACACGCCTGAGCTTGTGTTCAACAAATACAGATTTGGCCGTAAATCGTTTCTCGAACAAGCCGAGTCTGTGCTGAATCTCAAAAACACTTTTTTCAAGGTGAAGGTCTCCTCTCCTGCCCTTGAGGTTTGGACAACAGTTCACTCATTCAGTGTAGAGACTTGCAGATCCCCCTTCAGGAAAGGAATCCAAGTCCCAGCTCTGTGTTGACCTTTGACCTTGGCTCCAATTGCAGGATTCTTCCATTTTGTCCCATAAACCTGGAAAATGCTTCCGGATTCACACAAAGCTAAAAACCTGTCAACTTATTCCAGTGTAGCAGAACAATTCTCACTCCTGATTGGTTGAAAGGTGTTGATCCAGTTTCACAATCTTGGTTGACATTAATGCGTTTGTTTTAATACGTTATTGCTTCTATAGTAACATTGACGCTCACAGGGACAGGACACGCCATAAAAACAGACTTTTAAAAAAGTGCATCATTGTTGATACGGTAATTTGAGAAGCTTTCAGGAAGGAGATCTTTACGTAAGGAGTCTTTTGTTTGTCTTACGACAGCTTCGCAAGGTAACTTAAAAGCGAACACAGATTCGACCAGGTTCTTTCTCACCCAGCTCGTGTTTGCCCGGGTTATCAGAGATCTCCATGACATACAGTTTCAGACCCATGTAGCTCTTTCCAATGCTGTAGATGCGTGTGATGTCTGGACAAGCCTCGTTCACTGACCTCATGAGCTGGAAAAGATAAACACAGCAACGTGAGTGATGTCACAGGTGGTTAAATCTTCCAGTCTGCCAAGGTTCAAAGAAAAAATCCATCCAACATTGTGCATACAAAAATTAAACATGATACAACACCAAGGCAACTACCACAACTATCAGGGAATATTTTCATGTTGATCATTCACCACACCGTGGGTTCTTATCCAGAACATCTCGGAAAGACAGGAATTTTGCAGAAAGTTATTCCTGTTCTTCCTTTCGAAGCCAAAATTGAACCAATTCGGCATGAACATTATAGTAACGCGAGTGTGGACCGCGGTTCCCTGCTGATTAGTGGTTATTTGCAGAGAACAGGATGAGGATAAGTCAGAACCTGGAGTAATATTTGTTTTCTGGTGAGTGTGGTGAACCTCAGTACACACTCGGACACCAGGAACCTGAACAGCTCTGCCAAATCTTACAACGTACGCTGAATCCAGATGTTTCCCAAATGTGACAAGTAGGCAAGAAGATTCATTTTGAAAGATTCAAGCATTTGAGATTTCTTTGCCAATTTCTTGTAAAGTCTCCAGATTAATTCTTGAATCTGACTGGTCAGGAGGTGTGCATTAGTTTTGGATAACAGCACAGATAGTCCTGGCTGGAACGGGAACAATTGGTTCATATTAATGCCCTCGTTCTAATAAGTTAACATTGAGAGATCGAGAGAGAGAGAGAGAGAGACTGATGAGGGAATGATGACTGTGTATCGGTGAGAACAGTAACTTGTCTCTTGGACATTCCACAGCATGAACTCTGACTATAAACCATGAGGCGTATTGTCCATGAATAAATGAAACATTTTAAGGCCATGCTGTGATACAAAAACGATGCATTTTTTCATAACTCTGATTCGTGCGTTATCGCTCTCCCCGGCTGTGCCTTATTTTCATATCACAGCATCAACACTGTTCCATGTAGCTCAAGATGTCGGAATGTACCTTCCTCATTTCCTTGTAATTGTGATGTCTGAAGTCCAGCTTGTCCTGTGTTCTTTCTTCCACTTGCCAATGGTAAATGTCATTTGGGTCTAAAATTAAGAATGAATACCATTAAAGAATAAACACCATTCAACCATATTTCACACACAATTTGTAGGAATTATAAAAAAGGATCACCAGTTGTCAGCCTTTGTCATAAACTTTTAACAACTTTTAAAGCTGATGCAATACACAACGAGAAGAATCTAATAATATCGAGAAGGGCACACGGTAGAGTCGAGTGCCTTCTTCCAGCAAGCCACATGTTATCAACATTAAAATCAAATCACTTGAACTCAGGATAATACTAAAGCTGCCCACCAAATTTTATTCAAATACGTTCAGTATGTTTTGAGTTATGTTGAGAACTGGATCCGTGTCCAGATCTGGATCCTGGATCTGCATACGTATCGGGATTTGCATCAAAATCTATTCAACTGTTCGTTGGCCCATGGCTCATTTTTCTCCAAATTTCATCAAGATCAGTTTACAACTTTTTGAGTTACGTTGGGAACAAACAAACAAACAAACAAACAAACAAACAAACAAACAAACGGAAGCAAAAATACCACCCTTTCTAAAAAAGTTGGTGGAGGTAATAACACCATATGGGTTATTTCCAAAAACAAACAAAAACACCCTGAACTAATTAACCAGTTAACTAAATAAAATAAAGAAATAATCTCCAGAGAAACAAACTCATGAAAGAAAGAATTAAAACAAAGAAAGAACATAAAAATAAATAAAACTACATACAAGCAAATAAAACAAAATAACCCCCAAAATAAATAAATAAATAAATAAAAACAATTAATTAATTTACTAAATACATTGATTAAAAACTAAAGAAAATAAGCAATAAGACAAAGAAATAATGTCCAACAAAACTAACAAAGAAATAATTTACAACAAACAAAACTGCACAAAAGCAAACAAATCAATAAAAACATTAAAAAGAACACAAAGAAAAAATAAAACAAACTAACTAACTCACTAATAAATAAATAAATAAATTCAACTACAAAACAAATTTTCCAAAACTTTCATACATAAATGAAGAAAGTCAGTCAGTCCAATGCATCATTTTCACACATTAAAAAAAAATTCACATAAACTCGTGAATTTTGTCCAATTAATGTGTGCAATTATTTTGAAAATAACCCTTCAAAAAAGTTCCACAAAGGAAAATATTTTTCCAAAAATTCAAAGAAAATGGATGTGAGATTCGCAGTCTGATCCCCCAGACACAAATTCTTCCCAGTTTCTCTTCCTGAGACTGTGTTAATACTCTTAAGCAGTGTAAATTTGTGATTATTACCCGGCAGTGTGCAGCCCAACACTTCTGCACGCAAGCAGATGGTTCCATTTTGAAACCAGGTTTGTGGGTTGATCCGAATGAACCGTGCCACCGCGGAGTCAGGGAAGATGGCCAGGACTGGAGTGTCAGTGTCCCGATTCCCCTCAAACACCTGTTAGCATGAAAGATTGCATTGAGTGAACCTCTCCAATTCAACGAGCCCAAATTTCACTTGGCGAAGTATCAGCTGAGACAGCATCAGAAACGCAGGGCGGGGTCAAACTGTTGTTTATGCACCAGGAAATGGTCAGTTTGATTGACTTAAATGTTTCCTTTAATAGAAACCAAACAGATGAAGGACTTTGATTGGATTCCATGATTGTGTTAGCATGAAAGATTGTGTTCAGCTCATCATCGAATCCAGAACTACTTTTGATTCAGTGGTGTTTGTTGTGATGTTGCTCGCCAGGTTTCGCCCACAGAAATCTGGTGTAAAGCAAGAAGCAGTGGGCAGGCAAGCCGTTCTTTCCAACAGAGCCACTTAATCAAGCTAACTGCTGCCAGCTGCCATGTCCAAATGTGCATCAGAGCCACCAGCATGCTGCCAGGAGAGAGTCCTGCTGGCCGAATGATGGAGATGATACAGTGCCATGGTGATGTCTGAGCCAATAGACATCAGCAGCAGCGAATGAAAGCCTTTAGCCCTGTGTCGAGGAAACCCATTTATCTGTCCTTATATGTGCACACAGTGATTAACAATAAAGTTGGGAAACTAAAATGACTTGAAGGAAAATTTGGAAGATATTTCCCAGTGTTTAAAGCCTCAGGATAAGGATCTGGTGACGTATACAGATCATGAAATATTCCTTCCATACATCTACATTTCTTCCTCAATAACCTCCCCATCTTTATGCTTTTGAATTCATCATCCATCCACAAATAAATGCTCTGTCTATCCATAAAGTCATGCATGCCCCAGCATTAAATTCATCCTTCCATCCATCCATCCATCCATCTGCTAAACTTCAAATATTTTCTCGATGCTATATCTATACATTTATTGTACTTCTTAATTGCTCCAACAATCCACCCATCCATCCATCCATCCATCCATCCATAAATGCTCTGTCAATCCATAAAGTCATGCATGCCCCAGCATTAAATCAATCCATTCATCCATCCATCAATCAGCATTTGTCTGTTAAACTTTAAAAATATTTTCTAAATGCTCTATCTATCCATTTATAGCACTTCTTAACTGCTCCAACCCATCCATCCATCCACCCATACACCCACTCATCCATCCATCCATCCATCCATCCATAAATGCTCTGTCTGTCCATAAAGTCATGCATGTCCCAGCATTAAATCCATCCATCCATCCATCCATCCATCCATCCATCCATCCATGAAACTTTAAAAATATTTTCTAAGTGCTCTATCCATCCATTTATCACACTTCCTAACTACTCCAACCCTTCCATCCACCCACCCACCGACCCACCCCCTCCATCCATCTATCCATTCATCCATCCATCCATCCATAAATGTTGTCTATCCATAAAGTCATGCATGCCCCAGCATGAACTCAATCCATCCATCCATCTGCATTTATCTGTTAAACTTTAAAAATCTTTTCTAAATGCTCTATCCATCCATTTATAGCATTTCCTAACTGCTCCAACCCACCCATCCATCAGGTTTTCTAATTTCTCCATCCATCCATTGATGTATTCTCCTCTTCAATACAGCATCCAGCCTTCTACAACACCCACTCAGTCAATTAATCATTTACTTCATTCCTATGGCTTCCAAAATACTCCATCCATCCATCCATCTATTGTGCTTTCGAAATGCTTCATCTTTTCATCTGGAACACTTTACAAATGCTTCATCCATTCATAGAGCTTCTTAAACACATTATCCATCCATTTATATCACTTTCTATCAGCTCCATCCTTCAATCTATCCATCTGCCAAAGAACTGCTCCAACCATCCATCCATTTTTCCACCCAAAAACCTGCTGTTTGGTCCATCCATCCATGCATTCATCTCCTAACCCCCCATCATGCTTTCTAAATACTCCATCCATAAACCTTTCATCTTCCATCCATCAAAATACAAACATGCAGTATCAATCCATCTGGATCACTTCCAAAACACCTGTTCAACCAATTCACCATTTTCCAAAATAATTAAATCACATGGCTTCCAAAATACTGTCATCCATCCATCCATCCATCCATCCATCCATCCATCCATCCATCCATCCATCATGTCGTCATGTTCTTATTCTTCATGTTCTTCAACCTCCGACCATCCATTCAATTAATGGCTTTCTCTAAAAGCTTCATTCATGCAGCTTCCAAAACACTTCTCATCACTTCCTCATTGCTCGAACCATCAATTTATCAAACTTCCTCACCACTTCATTCCACTTTATTCATCCAGCTATCAATTTACAGTTCGTTTGAAATGCTGTCATCTTCTTTCTATCTGTTCAGCCTTTGAAACTGAGTTTTGAAACAGATGTTTGGAACTGGATTTCAAGAAAATATATATGAAGTCAAGATTTGCAGTTATTGAGGAGTATATCATTCTGTATAACACTGCAGGATAATAATTGTCAGGAATTCAAAGTTCATGAATCTTACTGCCTCTTGTGTCCCGTTCATGCAGGGTTTCCAGATGATGGAGTCGTTACTGAACTGCACCTTGAAGGTTTCAACCCAATTCCAGCTACAGAAGAAAAGACAGCACACAATATCAGGGATGAGTCGAAGACATTGGGATGATTTTACGACTTTAGTAAGGTGAACGCTTCCAGTGAGGAGACAGCTTTGGAGCATTTTTAGATGGCGTCTCCAGTGTTCGCACTGCTTTTTATGCTTTGAGGTTTCTTTTTTGCCCCACCACTTTCTTGCTGATTTTCTGATCCAGCACAAATTGCTGTTTTTCATTAATGTGCATGTACTTGGTGTACTCTGTATCACACTGGATGTCTGTATGGTTTCTACCTCCAGATGGAACTGCGGCCCTGTATGATGACCCCCATGAAGCGAGTGGCTCTCAAAGCGTCAACCTGAAGCCACTGTTTCTTGTTTTCCTGTAGTGCACACCAAGCTCCATCATAAATGTCCCCATCCTCAATACCAGACTAGAGACACAAGCCAGGAGAAATTATTTAGCCAGAAGGAATAAGAAATTCACGAATCCTAACCTGAACAAAACATTCATTTGGGAGTCTGGAAGATACAATCTTGAGTTGCTTTATCAGTGGTTCTCAAAGTTTTTGGAGCCACAATGCCTTGATGTATCAAATTTATTCCATATACTACCCTCAGGATGGATTTATTTAATGAATATTTTTTTAAATTTTCAAATGAATTCTTTTTTTGAAGCAAAGGAGCAGTTTATTCCTGAACTGTCCACCAGTAGAAGACATTCAGTTTGAGTTTACTTTGGTGCTTGGACCCCTAAACATAATAAAATTGAGGGAAAAAAAACCATCATGGATCCTCTGTTTATGCTTCATGGACCATGGGCACCCAATTTGAGAACCACTGTTATTGAGATTTCAGGTTGGGCGTCAGTCATTGGCGGATATTTAACAGTTATTCCACGAAATCGAGTCGTACATGAGCTGATAGTCGATGAGATGCATAGCACCGAGTACGACGAGCCATGTACGACGAGATTGAGTGGAATAATTGTTTTATTTGATCCACATTCACTGGATTTTGAAAAACAGAGCATGTTTATTTTTTGCAAATTAGATCAATAAAAACTTTTGACGAAACATCTGACAAAATCATTTCCGCTTAGAACGTAAACAAACCGGCAAAATGACAGGAGCAATTTGTGAAAAATTGTATAATAATAATAATAATAATAATAATAATAATAATAATAATAATAATTCTTGAAAAATAAAAAAAAGATATGCTCTTATCATCAAATACTTTCATTCATATTTTGTTGTGCTTTTTTTGTGTATTTTTTGGGTTTTTATTTCGTCCTCGGTTTGTTCAGCAACATGCTCCACCATTTTGTTTTTCTCTACTCAGAGTATATGAGCTGATATCCTAATAGTAGAGTAGCCAATCAGAGTGTACGATTGCTCATGTCCAGTGAATGTGGATAGAATAAATGTATTTATGATGATGATGAAATACAATCGTTGACAGCCTGGTGCAAATTTTCCAACGGTTTGTTTGTGTAAAGACATGAATTGATAACACTTGCAAAAATGTGCAAGAAAAGGATTGCATCTTTCACAAGAGGAAAATAGCAATGTTTCCTGATTTTTGTGTGTTTTCTTGAATGAACGTGTAAAATCCAGAGTGGAACCATTGCAAATTGAGTAGAGTAGAGTAGAATTTTGCTTTGGCAATGTAACATGACTGAAAATCCCTGCGAAAAACCAGCGATTTGATAACTCCGCCATTGCTGGTTCCAAGCCCGGATGAGAAAGGAGGAGGATTGGGTGAGGGGTAGGCACCAGCTTCTGAAAAAGAACCTTGAGCTCCAGAAACATCAACAAGAAGATCAAAAACAGCGATAACATGCGCAAATTTCAACATACAACAAGCATGTATTAAATTTGTGGAAGTCCGTAAAATTGAACGAGACAAAGCAGCTTGTCTGAATTCTTATCAAGTTCAGTTATTGAGATTGTGTTGGGATAACATGAGCATTTTCTTGCCTGGATGTTGAGTCGGCCACGGTGGGGTCCGAGACCGCGGCGTTTATATGATGAGGCCTGCAGCTGGGCGTCTTTAACTCTCAAACTCTCCAAACCCAGTGGAGGGCATTCTGAGACAAAAAACACACACACAATTTTGGAGGTGCTCCAAACACAACTTCAATATTCAAAACAGGAAATTTAAAACAACAACAACAACAACAACAAACAAAACCAGACAGCTAGATTAAAGATGATCCAGAGAAGAATTGGAAAAATGTGAACTCACTGGGAGCCAATGTTTGTTCAACAGCTTATGCATGACAGGAATGAAGAGCAAAAGCTGATATAAGCAGAAGCACAGAAAGGTGTCAATAAAAGAGACAGAAAGAGAATGGAGACAGATGAAGATAGAAAAAAGGTGTTTTGTTTATGAAGAAGAAGATGAATTTCACCTCCAGTGTCTTTTTGGGTTGCTCATCTGTCATTAAACAAACTTCTAGATTTCCTGAGATAGTCGGGTAATTGGGGGCGGCATGGTGGTGTAGTGGTTAGCACTGTTGCCTCACAGCAAGAAGGTTCTGTGTTCGAGCCCAGTGGCTGAAGGGGGCCTTTCTGTGTGGAGTTTGCATGTTCTCCCCGTGTCTGTGTGGGTTTCCTCCGTTTTCCCCCACAGTCCAAAGACATGCAGGTTAGGCTAATTGGTGGCTCTAAATTGACTGTGAGTATGAATGGTTGTTTGTCTATAATGTATCAGCCCTGTGATGATTTGGCGACTTGTCCAGGGTGTACCCCGCCTCTCGCCCAAAGTCAGCTGGGATAGGCTCCAGCTTGCCTGCGACCCCGCACAGGATAAGCGGTTTCAGATAATGGATGGAACGAGTCTTGTAATTGTCATGGCTGACATGTTGTCTCTCAAACAGCAGTGATTTCTGAGCTTGAGTCTGAAAACAAACCTTGAAGGTCATAATCTGATGCATTTTTACAGCAGGAACATGAGCACAAGCTCCAGAACCTTACCAGAAACTTCAGACACACTGATTCAGCATGGGAGGGGAGTTGGAGTGAATGAACATCACATTGTGGTGATGTCTTCCCAATTACATCAATAACAAGTTGCTTGCTATGCTATTAATGATGTACCCATGCTCTCTGGGACAAATCACCTTCGATTTATCTCCTGGGCCTGTCCTTGGTGAACCATTCTGGCAAATTTCCATTCATGAAACAGTATCCCATTTTATGGGCCTGCCAAACTTTTTAGCCTTCTGAAAAATAAAACCTACGACACACTAAACTTTGCGTCAGATCATTCAACAAAACAGGACATCTAATATACGCACACCTACACATAAAGACCACACAGAGCTGACGAAGCCTTCCATGATACCGGTTCAATAAACTCATTCCGCACAGTTGTGGTTTGGCAGGACAGATGCAGGCCGTAATCTGAGTCTTAAAGATAATGAATATGAAGTGTGTTTGTATTGGAGCCTTTCTGACCCAGCTGAGTATGTCGCAGTGTGAAAACATGACCATGTGAACTTCCTCAGAGCTTCGTTGAAGACAATTTTCTTTTGTTTTTCACTTCACGCATAGATGATGGACCACATTTCTCTCACTCTACTTTCACCTTTGTTTTTCAGACGACAAAATGCAAACGGCCCATCGGAAAGAGAAAACGAGCTGCTGTGATCCTTTGGAGAGAAGTGGACAGGTAGAAGCAGTCGAGATAAAAAGAATTTTGAAGAAATGGTGAGAGAGGAGAAAAAGACAAAAGGAAGACAAAAGCAACTTGTCAGGATTGTATTGAAGCAGAAGTCTGTCACCAGTTTGATTCATTTCCTGCCGCTTTACAAGAGAAGAAACCCTGGAAAGCATATCAAAAGATGCTCTTGAAGACTGCTTTGACATACGCAGTGTTTCGTCGATTTGAATGGAACCCTGGTTCTTTGTTCCCCTTGGTGCAGTTCTTTAGGCAGCTGAGACCACAGCAATCACACTCAGTGGAGACCAACACTCGCTTCCCCAGCCAATGAAAACCAAAGCAGATTTCCTGTTTTGAATGTCGAGGTGAAAGTGTTTGGAAGCCAAAGCAAAACTCGAGCCAATGCTTTAATCCCGAAACTACAGACTCTGAGTGGAGTTGATCCAATCTGGTGGCATTGCTCTCAGCAGTCCCATTCATACTGTACGGTGGTGCTTGAAAGTTTGTGAACCCTTTAGAATTTTCTATATTTCTGCATAAATATGACCTAAAACATCATCA
>JAODOK010000013.1:3543185-3555685 GCA_027576575.1 Netuma bilineata
GTCCTGCGTTTCCTTTCCTTCGTATATAGCATATCGTCTTTTCTTCTTGCTTTCTTTCTGTTACTGTAGTCGCTCTTTCACATTTCATTCGCACACTCACGTCCTCCGTTTTTCTCTCCTGTTTCAAATTTGTATTCTACAATGCCTTGCGCGAACGGGGAAAGCCCACCACTTCATGCATGATGTAGTATCTTGAACTGGATCATGGTGAAGCAGGAAAAAATAGCAGGGAATTTTGGGCCATGTGGCTTGAAATTCATTAATTGTTCTATTTTTAAAAAAACAAATAAAATCAGAAGTCTGTGATTCGAATTCAGTCGCTTTTGGTTACTAAACAAAATAATTGGGTGTCGGGAAAATTCTTTTTATGATCCACACCTGAAAAATCTGGAAGGCGGTCTACCTTAAATAAAAAGAAATTTATTTATACTGCTTTTTGATTTGTTTGTTTTCCTGTCTTACATTTTCTTTTTTGCATTTTATTGTCTAACCTTTTTTTTACCGTCTCACTTTTTTGTCTCACCTTTCAGTCAAGTCTCAAGTTCAAGTCTTTTTCAAGTTTGGGATTTTAGTTACCATGGAGCTTTTGAGTTGCCAGAACATGACCTGAAATTCTCCAACTAAAAACCAGAGAGCTTCAAATTTTTAATGAAAGAAAAAAATATTGCATTAAATTCATTTTTTTACAATGGGTCATTTGCTTTCTTTCTTTCTTTTTTTTGTTTTTGTATGTAATGTCGTTTTTTCTCAGCTTTTGCTTTTGTTGCCATGGCAACAAGACCTGTCTTAAATTAAATTGCATTTAATTCATCATTTCATTTTATTGATTGCCTTAATTTTTTTCTTTCTTTGTGTAAGAATTTTTTTTAAAATCTCTGCTTTTTTGACTTGAATGGCTCCGTTAAACGCTGCTTTTAAACTAAACCGTCTCATCGCTGCTTTTGCTGTCATTCAGAAAGTCATCCATTTTGAAAGACACTGTTTTTTTTCTTTTCAAGCCAAATGTAATCTTTATTAGTCTGTTTCTGTACAAAAACCACGTATCACAGAAAAAAGAAAGAAAGAAAAAAACATGCATTTATGTACAGCACATTTATGTGTGAGAGGAGACGAAAGGGTTCTCCTCAGTTCTAAAGACATTAATTAAACATTGTGCTTTTGATATACTTTCAATATATTTCAATATTTCACAAAGATCAGAAAGCAGTACCTCTACCCTTTTCAACATCGGGAAATTAAACGGAAAAGGAAAGTCAAACCCGGCATTCTTACATCCTAAAGCGCAACACGATGACAGGATCAACAGGAAGGAAGTGTGTGTTTGTGTGTGTGCGCGTGTGTGTATATATGTGTGAGAGACGAAACTTGTGTTTGTTTGTATCACGGCTCAATATGTGACATTCAACATCAGTCTTTTTCACACATCCAGAACATAAATAGTGATGACTTCATTCCAACAGGAAAGTTTTCCTCGTCGAGTGATTTAAAGGCAAAATCAGTACTTTTTTTTTCCCAAAGATATATTTCGTGTCCTCACTCAGCAACTCCCCCTAATCTTTTATATGAATTTACATCTAAATTGACCTGTACATATATTTATTTATACCTGCACTGTTAGTGTTCAGTTTCAAAATCAGCCTCGGAGACGACGTCATATGAATCAAACCTTCAATATCATCTGAAAACTCCGCTCAAATAAATAGCTTGAAATTTATCATCAAAATGATTTGATGCACTGCGTTTCGTATCGATCTCAACGGATGACGTTGGAACGTTTCTTTTCTTTGTGTGCGTTCCAAGCTACCGAGCATGAGGAAAAACAACAGACGCCTTTTCATGTTCGTCTTTTGTCAGCGACAACTAGCCAGCTAATTGTGACTGGAACTACTACTGACATTTATTTACTTCTGTATCGATTAAAGACGGGACTATATCTGGATGTTGATTGGTCGATAGTAAATAGGAAATCATTTTGACACAAGTTACGGACTTTCTTCGATAAGATTCTACGAACAGGGAATGGGATACAATGTTTGTCCTGATGCGAACAGCTGCGAAGTATTTATCATTGATTGATACAACTGAACAAACCATTATCCTGCTCGCAGATGAAAACAAAAACAAAATGCAGATATAATTGATTAAAAATTCGCTTTTTATTCCAGAACTGGTTAGTTGTTTTGTTGACGGCAGATGTTCCATGAATCTCAAGGTTAGGTTAACTTTATGCAACTTGGTGCAACCATCAACTCAAACATCGCAAAGATTTCCTTTCAAACTACATTTCTACAATTCACACAAGAATATTTTTCTTCCCCAAGTTTCACCCACTGAGATCAACACTTCTGAGATCAATTTTTCGGTCATATTCCAAAATATTGCTTGTTTTTGTTTTTTCAAGCACAAGGCTTCATTTATACATTGTTCGATTTCAAGAGTTCAGTGTCGACACTCAATAAACTGTCAGACCAAAAGGAAAACATCTCTAGACTGTCAACAACCTCAAAAAAAAAACTCAACATGTCCTCAAAAGTGATGTTGGCAAGACTTCGTAAAGTGAATGAAAATTTTCAAACGGTTCACGTTTGCAATAAAAAGTCATTCGAAGTTCGTACTTGTAGCTTTCTATAACAGTCAGAGGTAAAGGTAAGTTTAACTATTTTGATAAATCTCTGTTGTGTAAGAGGAATCGACTGCTTTATGATTAAAACGTTGCTTATTTTCCGATAACTGAACACCCCTATTGTGTTTTGTTTTGTCCTTACAGAGCTGGTGATCTTTTGAGACTTGAAAGACAATAAACATACATTTTTTTCTCTCACTTTATTTGGATGGTCCATGTTCGAAGTCTCGTGGAACATTTCTCGGCTTGTTCCTCATCCTCTCACACGTTCATGTGGACTCTGAACAGCAAGGGGTTGAGAATCTGTTCATAAGCTGCTTCCAGACAGTCTAAAGATGCTTTCTAAAGGGTCTGCATTGGACATTGGGTTATCGAAATACAGTGTCACTGTTGTTCTTTTTCCTGGTGGTTCTTTTTTAATAAGGCGTGGCCACAAATTAAATATATTAAAGCTTGAAGTTAAGGTCATTTCGGTATTGAGAAATGAAATGTGTTGAATTGCACAGGTGTAGCAACTAAAACCTCATTGTGGAAATGATTAGATTTGGATATTACTCCAGGGCTTTCCCCAGAAAAAAAAATAGTATCAGAGCAGTGCTACTAATGCGGAGCCCTGGCCCAGCCTGGAGGGCTCCAAAGGTTGTGAAAGGGGTCCGTGGGAATGCTTCCCTGGAAAATTTTTGAAATTAGAGACTTCAGATGGTGCACTCTGATGGCATCTGGGGCTGACTTTGGTACAATTCAACATTATTAAATTTGCTGTTTTTTACCTTGTCAATATGCAAGGGGCGAGATTAAAGGGCAAAATTAGATTTGAAATGAAAACACTTTGTCGCATGCCTCTTCATTTTCCAATTCCAGGATGCCAGGAACTGAATCAAGGTCAAATCATGCAACAGCACCATCTAGCGACCAGCACCGAGAACATGGTTTTCTGTATGGTTGCAAATGGCAATCAGTGCATGCAGCGAAACCCTTTATTTTCACTTTGAGGTTGAGTACCAGGATAGTCTCGACCTATATATTACAATATCTTCCTCTTTCTATAGTTATTACTCATTTTCAGAGTGGAACAGGAGATATTTAGGTGCGGAAAGTCCTCTGCATTGTTCAGTTTATGGTACTGATTTTTTTGTGTGTGTGTGTGCGTGCAAGTGACAGTGTGGCGCTGATGTCGCACAGTGCAGCAGAGCACCCACCGCATATACGCGCTTTGGGGAAAGCCCTGTACTCTATTATGAACTCGATTTCATGTTTCACAACAATGAGATGCTTAGTTTATGGCTTCAGTATGTTAATTCATGGCCACACAAAAAAAAAATCAAATAAAAATAACCACCATGCCACTGCAAAGTCTTTCCTTGTACCCGATAAGATTTGATCTTTGCTCGACTGAAAAAAATTAACTCACTTCATAACTGCACAACTTCCACTCTGCATTCTGGATTTCAAGTTGATTTGCATTTAATGCATTTTGCATAAGAGTCAACGCAGGTTGTGTGCAATGATGCTCGCAGTCATGTCACGTCTAGTGCTCACAAAAAAAATAGCATTTTGTCACCTTGAAATTTTCAACAATGTGAACATTTTTTTAAACCAAAAGGGCTTTGAACCGTCATAGTCGGACAAATTTCTCAAAATCGATTCTTATCTCCTCGACCCTGGTGTTTTTCCTCCAACCTCGGTTCAGTTGCCAAAACCCACCACTATGATGCGTCATGACATGACCTTCAAAGATTAGCGCATGGAAATGGACGTGATGTGCAATCAATCATTCAACTCAGTCATCACTCAAGTAACAAAATAAGTCAATGTGTGAGAATATACTCGGATTGGTGCATATTTGTGGAACTGTTTTCCGTTTGACCGCGTTTTTTTTTTTTTCGTTTAAGATACATTGCTCTTGTAAGTGCCTCAACGAAAACAGTGCAGTTAGAAAGAACAAGGAACGTGTCACGAGAACTCACAGGACGAGGAAGGCGAACGAGAACGCAAAATGCTGTTTACAAAAAAGAAAAAGTTCAATTTACAAATTAAAAAGTGTTTTTTTCCTTTACAAAAGTGATGTAGAAGGACATCCTGCTTTTCAAAAAAAGCAGGTGACCCGACATGGAATTTTTCTGCATTTTTTTTGTTTTGTTTTTACAAAGAAAAAAAAGATTGACTTTTCACACTTTTTTTTACAAGATCTAAAAGGTATTAAGACATCAAGAGATATGTGAGACTATAATTCAGGCCTAAATCACCAAAGAAATCTCCAAACATACTTTTTTTTTTTATAAATACATACAAAAAAAAATCACAAGAAGTTCAACAATAATGTCTGGTACCTAAATGTGAATAAAGTTGCAGAAAGCATTCCTGGTTTAAATCTAGCGATCCACACACCTGCGACTCTAAAGTACCTACACACTCATCGACTCGATTCTTCAAATCTTCGAGCTCAACCTGGCTGTTGTGCATCTGGATCAGGTTCGTAAGATCTTTCTTGAAATTCTGGATTGATTTCAATGGTAGAAAATGAGCATGGAGTAGAAATTTACGTTGGCAAGACTTTGTACGAGCCGATGAGAAATTTCAAACGGTTCATGTGAGCAGAAGAAGAGGGAAGAAGTTCGCACTTGGAGCTTTCTTGATTTGTCTTCTCACTTTTACTTCTTCTTTTTTTAACGAGCTTATTCCTTTTTCCATTTGGCTCGCTTCATCATTACATGATGAAGTTCATGAATGTGAACTGAAATTAAACAAGATCCACTCCGCATGCAAAGAAAAAGTCTGGAGCCGATCCAAGCTGATCCGATCCGAGGATCGTGGCTGCATTTTTCCAAAATGTTCAGTTCGCACTGAAATCATCTCCAATCCTGAATTCTAGCTTTGCGTTTGTGGATTCGGCTGCAAAACAAGTCCCTGAAGACGACAATCAAAGGAGACTCGATCCAACAGAAAATACAAACAAAAGACTTTTTGTTCATTTTTAACCTTTTTTTTTTTAAATGCACTTTGTCCAGGTTGTCCAGGTTGTGGAAAAGATTTCCTTGTTCAAAAAAAAAAACCCTCCATTAGATGATGATGATGATAATGATGATGTGAGGATATTTACGAAGATGACATTAGAGTCGGTGAGTTCTTCAGAATCTTGGAGTTTGATATTCATCAGTTGAAGCTCAACGGGCGCAAACTTCTCCTCCTGCTTCACATGGGAGGGACGATGAGACCAGCCATGGCTGCAAAACAAGACACAAACACAATCAGCGACCAGCAACGCACTTTTGGTTCATAACTTTACTTTTATTTCAAATACCTTCTGCAAGATGTCAGACCACGTCCTAATCCAAAGTAGACTTTTTTTTTTGTTTAAAAACTATCTTCTATGTCATTTTCAACCAGCCTGAGATTCCAAGAATTAAACGACAAGGTCACATGGCTGACACGTGATCATTCAAATTCAATATGCAGTTCCATCAAAAATAATTGGCCTCCATCATTATGTTTTAAATCATGCAAAAAAATCAGAAATATCAAATCGCAAAGCAGCTGATTAGGGTGAGATCATGAAAGTCAAACAAAGAAAATTTTTATTTTTATTTTAGTCATCAAACTAAACAGAGTTCCTGCTCAACTTTTATCTTGGTTATACATGTTGCTGTCAATTAAAGGGGAGTTTTTTTAACAATGTAAACAAATTAATGTTTTTAAAATGCTTGCACATCAAATCAGATCTCATGACAAAAATTCTGAAAAAAATTCAAAAATTTGAACTATTTCAATCTCAAGTAAAAAAAAATTCAATAACCATTTTTTTTGGGGGGGGAGGATTTGGTTAATGGATCAATCTTTTCCAAGAAACTTTTTTTTTCACCTCGAAAGTGTTGTTTCAATATTTTTTCTTCAATCTCTTTTTCTTCATTTGACTTTTTTTAATAAATAAACAAATAAATAAATAGATTTAATGAATTGGAACGCAAATTTCATCCATAAATAAAAATCATTTTATATGACAAAATGTAAGCAATATTTACCATTATAATAACAGATTATAGGCTTGCTAGATTAGGATTTTAAAAAATTAAAATTATTTTAAATAAATCAAATAAGATTGTAAAATTATAGTTATGGATTAACTTAATTTTTATTTGAAATTTAGAATCGTTTTCGATGGTATCTCTGGATTCGACTGTACTGTACTATCCTACACGATATGAAGTCATGATTTTTTTCATCAATTGGGGAAAAATTATGGATATGGATCAACTTTCATCAAAATAATTCTCTGGAAATTCTATAAAAAATTCTTGAAAATGAAAATTATATTCAACGTCCTCTGATAAACCCATATCACAATAATAGTTGAGGAAAAAATATGGTTATGGATTGACATTAACCTTGAAATTTTGGAGAAAATTTAAAAAATTCAGTGTAATTATTTTCAATCGCTATTACAGTGACAGATCAGGAAATAAATCTCATAGTTATGGATCAACTTTGACCTTGAATATTTCTGTATGGTGTACTTTTCTGGTTTTGATTCATTTTTGTCGATCAGGACGATATAAACCTAGGTGCTCTCGGATCGTTCTCATTGGCTGAGAGGCAGGAGAGGGGCGGGGTGCTCACCCTGTAGGCTGCTCCCATTGGTGCTGGTGCAGGTGGGGGGCGGGGAGGTCTGAGGCCGCACGACGGGGGCGAAGGCGCTCTTCTGTTTGACTGCAGAGATCATATGAACAGGAGAGAATGAGGAAGAGGAAGTGATGGAGGGGGAGAGGGAAGAAGTGAAGAAGTGATGGATGCAAAAATTAAAATGCAAAAAAAGATGATTATGATGATGATGATGATGATGATGATGAAGAGGAAGGATGGATGGGGTGAATAAGGGTGACTGAAATCCACACACATGCACATGTTCACACGTCCACACATATGCACACACACACACACACACACACACACACACACACACACACACACACACACACACAGGTGACTGAATGAGTGAGCAGGGAATCGGAAGGACGCTCATGCTGGTTATTAGGGCTCGGATGAAGTGCAAAGGGACGACTGGAAGGGAGCAGGAGGATGGGGATGCGAGAGGATGCTACCGGAATGGCAAAGTTGATCCATAACTTACATAATCCATAAGTTACATTTTTTATAGAGTATCACACATGATTATTAAGAAACAGCTCCACATTTAACACAGCAATAATGATGAAAAAATCCCAGCTTGTCTTTCAGTACAGTCACACACAGATGAAAGAACAGAAAAGGGAAAAACACAGCATGACATCAAACGTGCATTCGCATTTTCTTCGAACAAAAGAAAAAAAAAACGACCTGGCGAATCTACCCACGATTGCGTTTAAGAATACAGATTAGCCGAAAGCACGTTCCTCCTTGAAATGCTAAATGTATTTTCCCAGCCAAGTCATCCTGCCTCCCTTGTGCTAAAAGCAAATGAAATGAAACCCTGTCGCTTTGCTCGCTGCCGTGACTGCCAAACATATGCCAATCAAATGAAACACGAGTCCTGTGGACAGAATATATGAACTGAGTTACAACAACTCAAGTACTTAAATGCACAGCTGAATTACCCAAGAGGGTGTATTACACATTCATCACGGTCCGACGTGCCTAAGTAGAAGCATGTTGTTTGAATTTCATGCCACTGACATATAAAGGACTAAATTATAAAGCAATGTGAAAGGAGAATCAACACTGACAGATCGACATCCGTGGACACGGCAAGCCGCATGACAGGCATGTTAATGTGTTAGTGAGGATGAGGATGAGGAGGAAATGAACAAGAGTGTCAGTAATTAGTAATGGTGAGACTTTTTCAAAGCGGAAACCATCTCTTCCTCTTCGAGCAACAAGCGAGGCAACATTGGATTTTGTAGCCTCCGTGTAAAGGTGCCCAAGCCTTGGAATGTACATAGACTTTGATTGCAAATAACTGAAACCAAGTAGGTCGCATAAGAGTATAGATAAATGATATAACCACACCTGTACAGGTAAACTACAGCAACAGGTATCAACTACAATAACACATCATACCAAACAGACCACAGAAATGTCTCTTCTGGTATACTTCAAAAACACCTGTATAGGTCAGGTACTGGAGTACCGACATTGGCAGACTACTGGGTAAACAGGTCAAATACAGGAACGAAATAATACAAACCTGCCCAGATCGACAACTAAACCTCCTGTGACATGAAACTCAATCAACACTGCAGCACCTACTCAGGGAGACCATAGATACCTCAATATAGGAGGAATTCAGAAGCACCTGTTCAGGTCAACTACAAGTGCAGGTGGGGGGCGGCTGGAAACACCTATACAGGTAGACAAAAGCACCTGCCCTTGTAGATTACACTTACAGCTGTGCCAGTAAAGCATCACAACAGCTGGTCAGGGAGACTATAGAAGCATCTGTGTCGGAAAACTACCAGTTGACTTTGGTAACACCTGGTCAGGGAGACTACAGAAGCATCGGTGTAGAAGACTTATCAGTCGACAATGGCAACACTTGGTCAGATAGACCATGGAAGCATCTGTGTCAGAAAACTACCGGTCAACTCTGGCAGCACCTGGTCAGGTCAACTACAGAAGCATCTGTGTCGGAAAACTACCAGTCAACTCTGGCAACACCTGCCCTTGTCAGTTACACTTAAACGTGTTAGTAAAGCACCACAAGACCTGGTCAGGGAGACTACAGAAGCATCTGTGTCAGAAAACTACCAGTCGACTATGGCAACGCCTGGTCAGATAGACTACAGAAGCATCTGTGTCGGAAAACTACGAGTCGACTATGGCAACACCTGGTCAGGTAGACTCCAAAAGCATCTTTGTCGGAAAACTACGAGTCAACTTTGGCAACACCTGCCCTCGTACATTACACTTACACCTGTGCCTGTAAAACACCACAAGACCTGGTCAAGGAGACTATAGAAGCATCTGTGTCGGAAAACTGCCAGTCAACTTTGGCAAAACCTGGACAGGCAGACTAAAAAAATCCACCTGCAGGAAGGCCATCTACTTGTGTAGATGAAGTACTGTAACCTCAGACATCTGATCAGGAATGCGACATAAGCACCTCAACAAGCAAACTACAGCTGCACCTCTGCAGGTCTCGAATCTCGCCACAAATGTACATGTCACCAAATAACTCAAACAACACATTCCCAAATATGTACCCAGTCTACTTACTACATCTTGAATTGTACAGGAAGATGTCAGCTATACCTGTCCAGCAACAACTCAACAGGTATTCTCCAGCCATGGTGCTATTGATCTAAGGCGTTTATGCTGGACAGGTAGGCTACAGCAACACCTGTACAGGTATTCTACATCCATGGTATGGCTTATCTGATGTTATTGTTGCATTGTTGTTCTTGTATAATGCTTGGTTTGTGTTCACTCACTTGCGTAGGGCGAGTTGGCAGTGGATCCGTTGAGGAAGCTGGGTGAACCAGGCACACCAAGGTTGGTCATGCCAGCGGCTCCGTAGCCGTTCATGGTGGAGGTGATGGTGTTGTAGTTGGACTGTTGAGGCGTGGAGCTTGGCACGTAGCCACGAGGCGACACGCTGTTGGAGTTACGTGAATAACCTACAGTATGGGACACAGACAGCAGGCTTATAACAGACTTTGTTATTAGAAATAAGTGTGTTGTTATAGTACATTTTTATAAGTTATGATAGCCAAATATATCCAGTGAGGCCTAACCAGGACACACTGTTCGGATGTGTGTGTCAGGGGAGAGAAAAAAGAGAATGAGAAAGAGTGTCAGTGCTGCCCTTCCACTTATCCTCCTAACATGTGTTTCCCATTCTCTCTGTCTCTCTCTCTCTCTCCTCATGTCCTGCTGAATTTCTCAGCAGGAAGGCCATTGATGGAGTGCTGGCCTGCTGGCTGTGTATCAAGAAGAAAGAGAGCGCCAAGACACACACACACATACACACTCATGCATGAGCTCAAGTGAAAGCCAAGCTTGCAGAGTCTTCACATTGTCTGAATCCTGAATACTGACAGGTGGAGCTGGACTATCTCATGTGTGTTCAGTAATCTGATCTGCTTCATTCTTATACAATGACAGCATCTGAGGACATGGCACCTTGACATCCATACACTGTCTGAGAGGTCATAGCATGGATGCTTCAAAACAGGAAAAGATCATCATTAAGGAGCTGTTGAGATCATGAAGTCCATGCTTTGAGACGAAGCAGCACGTTTAAAAGAACGGTGTGGTGTAATGGTACCCCAAGATCAGCCAAAATAGGTGTCTGAACTTCAGTTCTTTGGTTCTGCACTTGAGGCGAACATGTCAGGGAAGCTATTACAGATACTAGCTTTGCACTGCCTAACTCATCATAAAATGGTTAGACAGTATTGGCAGCATTGATTTTCAATCATGATTTTTGATTCGATTTCATCCCAAAAGAAGAAAATATCGCAGATCACTATAGTAGCTGCAAAACCCTTTGCCCTTTGTACAACCTTTTGTCTCCTGATCTGGCCACAGGCTTCAGAATCTTAAAGACTGCTATCTCATTGGCTCTCAGCAGTGTATACATACTTACACAATTGACATTTATTGTGTTATGTTTTTAAAAATTATTTGAGAGAAAGAGCATAAGTATGAAGAAATGACAGAGGAAACAGAGCCAAATCTTTTAATCAGTGTATATAACTGTAACACATACAGTACAAAGGATAACAGCACTTGCACGCAAGTGTGTGTGTGCGTGTGTGTGTGTGTGTGTGTGTGTGTGTTGGGGTGTTTTAATGCTCTTTTCCCATGACCTCATGGGGTTCTGTAGGTGTTCTTTCCTGCTTGAATGAGGAAAGCAGATGAGCAGAGAGAAGGATGAGCAAGAAGAGAGAGAGAGAGAGAGAGAGAGAGAGAGAGAGAGAGAGAGAGAGAGAGGCATCAAGGGAATGACTGGGGTTATTTTCTGTCTCCCTCCATCTCCTCTCTCCTCCTCTATCATTGTGGCGTGATCTGTTCATCTCTCTCTTCCTGTCAGTGAGAGACAGAGCTGGTGGATGAAGAGAACCATGGCTCCTCGGAGCGGATATTGAAACACTTTCCTTCTCTTGCACACACCTCCTTATATTGTATAGTTATGGGGACCAAATGTTCTTAAAAACTTTTATGAGTCTTTCACAAACTTGTTGCTCTGGGGACTAATTAAACCTGGGGTAATAATTACATTGTCCTCTATATGTGTCAATGCATGATCCTGAGGGGAAACAGGATTGTTGTCCAGACAACGTCTACAGTCCCCATGACACTGGAGTGTGAACAGGGTTGCATCAATGGATGAAAAAAAAAACCCCACACATATTTATAATCTGAATCTTAACCTCTGGAACCTGAATCTTAACCTCTGGAAAATGAACTTTAACCTCAGGAACTTGACCAGATCTCAACCTTGAGAACCAAATCAGACATTAACCTCTGGAACCCAAATCTTAAGCTCTGGAACTTGATCAGACATAACCTCTCAAACCCAATCAAACAATAACCTCTGGAACATGATTTGAAATAACCTCTGGAACCCGATTACACTTATCCTCTGGAACCTGATTGTGCTTAACCTCTGGTATCTGATTATGCTTAATCTCTGGAATCCAATCACATTTTAACCTCTGTAACCTGATCAGGCTACCTCTGGAACCTGATTCCACTTAAACTCTGGAACCGGATCAGACATAACCTCTGGAACCTGATTATGCTTAAACTCTGGAATCTAATGAGACGTTAACCTCTTGAAACTGAGTCTTAACCTCTGGAACCTGATTACATTTAACCTCAGAAATCTAATCAGACATTCACCTCTTGAACCTGAGTCTTAACCTTTGGAACCTGATGACGT
>JAODOK010000013.1:3572493-3582863 GCA_027576575.1 Netuma bilineata
CGCCGGCCACGGGGCTCGAACCCGGACCTTCTTGCTGTGAGGCGACAGCGCTAACCACTACACCACCGTGCTGCCCTCAAGGATAATAATAATAATAATAATTATTATTATGATAGCAGCATTTTTTCACAAATTGCTCCTGTCATTTCGTCAGTTTGTTTATATTCTAAGCGGAAATTATTTTGTCGGACGTTTTGTTTGAAGTTTTATTTCTTGAACTTGCACAAAATAAAAATAAAAATGCTCTGTTTCTCAAAATCCAGTCGTACATGATTAAAAGCAGACTTGACACGATCAGCTCACGTACGACTTGATTTCGTGAAATGGCTGTTAATTATACCACAAAGATATAGTATTTAGCGTGACGTATCGGTCAAACACGTCATTTTTCACTTCTTATGCGTCAATCAACTCTGAATTTGTTCTCTGTTCTCATTCATCATGCATTTCATTGAGAAAATTTCACACTTTAGTGACGTTTTAACAAAAAAGGGACCTCGACAGGCGTCATGTCGAACTTTTACGACATGAACTGTATATTAGATGAGAACGAAACGCAAAAGTAGACTGAAATACAAACTATACTCCTGTCCTGTGAATAACAGTGAGTTAGACAGATGAGGGGACATTTCACTGGTCTTCATCAGGAAAAGTTTTCGGGTTCGGTGCAGCATTATGAGTGTTAGTGTCTGGATGAGTAATTGTCAGTGGAAGGTCCTTATTAGGATAGTGTGACGAACCTGTGTGTGTGTGGGAGTGGAAGTGGGTGTGGGAGTGGGTGTGTGGGTGAGTTGCGTCTCTCGTCCTCCATCAATCTGTCATGAAATTAAGCCCGTTCATTCTCTTATTAAAATCCCCCTGCACTCTGACCCCCTCCCCTTTCCCCATTCTCGTGCCCAATCGATATGTGAGCGTTACCGAGCGCGTGCTGCAGTAATTGGCGCGATGGCGGGTGCGCGCTTGGCGTCGAACCCTGACCCCACACGCATTGCCGCGCGCGTATGAAGATAGATTGCCTGATTTAGTGTAAACATATGCTGCAATTCCAGCCATCAGCGCCACTTTCTCCATTGTAATTCGTATTGATTTTTCTCCCTCTCGTGCACGGCTGGCTTTTTTGACGTGCAACTGCGAGAGGGAGAGAGAGAAATGGGGGTGGTTCAGCAGAAAGACCAAAGAGTAACAGGAGGACATAAAGGGGTGTGGGTATTTATTATTTATCTGATCGTTCCTTTATTGCTCTCGTTGTGAGGCCATGTCTCTCACCCACCCACTGTTTCTGCTCAGAGCCAAGAGCGTGTGGTCAGTAATCAGGATGCAATGAGGTATGAGGTCACAGATCATGTTTCCCTCCATCCACACACACACACACACACACACAAAGAGCAGACAGAACGCAATTCACCATTTGGTCCTTTGCGCACTCGGAGATGCCCACATTTTCACATCGTGTTGTTAAAGACTCTCGATTCGGATTGGTCCGAGAGTTCTCAAACAGCGATACAATAATCCTGAGAGCATTCCTTGCTCGAAAGCAGAAACAGGTTGATATTAACGAGCTTATTCGAGGATATTATCCATATGAAAGAAATCTTTCATATGGTGAGGGTTTTCTGGAAGGAGACACTGATTGAACGTTTTATGGAAGGAGTCTCCGTTGTCAAGTCTTCAACAGAGAGTAATTCTTCACTTTCATGTTTCTTGGTCGCATCCCAAGCTGTATTTATTTGTCAAATTAATTTTATGACAGAAATAAAGACAGAGGCTGACTTCGTTCGAAATCGTTCTGCTTGACAAGAATGGAACAGAAAGTTCTTGCGAGGGAAATCTTATTACGTCTTATTTATTATCGTCGAAAGAATTATTTCCAGAAGAATAAATCTGGAAAATGATGAATGGCCACGACCAGACGAAATCTGCACGAACCAGCACAATCACGGGGTTTGAGCGGAGCTCGTCGAAGCACAGAGTCGTCCCGTGATTGTGTGTTCACCTGCGCTGTGTGATCGGATTTCAGAAGATCAATTGAACTGGCAAATCAGAGACAGCGTACACACCTTGTAAAATCAATCTTACACCACACGCCACAAAGGTTAGAAGTCAAATGGGGCAGAGCAGGACAGCAGGTATTCAGTATCATGATTAAAGGCCTGTCTTTCTCTTTCTCTTTCATCTTTCAAACATATACATACTACACTCTTTCTCTGCCATTTTGAGGTCTTCTCAAGGGAGTTGACGTCAATTTCTATCCATTGTGTTATTTGCGCCACATCCAGCTGATCACGCTTCCCTCTTTTTGCGATCTCGAGAAACAACTATTCCAGTTTTCATCTATTTCATCTTTCCTGCTCGGTTTGCTATTTACATTTTGTTGCTCGACATCAGCGTCCAATGACGTTCTCAAAAAAAAACCAAAGGCACTCTTTTTTGGCCTGATGGAGTGATCGAAGGCGCAGTCATGCCCCTGCCGGCCACAATCCCGTCAGCGCCTCTTCGCCATTCAGCAGGCTATTTCTGAATCGTTTTGCGTTCAGCTCCAGCTCTGTATACAAACCACTCCATCAAAGCTGCCTCGCCTGTGATGGAACGACGCAATTTGTTTGCAAGGTTCGAATTCCTGCACAGCAAGGCTCAATCTCGCATTTCCATGTGGCGGTTTATTGATAAGGGTGAGTGTATCTCTTTTGATTGTCCCTTCGGTCATTACAAAGGCACTTCCAAACACGCAGCAGGAAGCAGGAGAAAACAGGAAGTGATTTGTTTTCCCGTTTCGGTCTGTCGACTGCGTGCAAAGTGGCCAGTTGACAAACGTCGAAAACCCCTTCGCTGCTTGGTATTGATTCTGTTTACTGCTCCCTTCCCTCATTCACATGAAGCATGGAAGCGAGTAGACACATGCTCACTTCGCTGCAGATTCAGAAGCATGGCGCTCGGCCTGATCAATCACCGAACCTCCAATCAATTCTCATAGAAATTTCATGAACTTTAAACTGTGACTGACAGTCAAAAGGCAGCCGAAGCAGAAAACCACCAGGGGAGAGGAGAGAAATCCCAAACACACGCTCACCCACAGTTAATTACAGAGAAATGCAGCTTTTACGGCAGCATGTATGGTGTGGTGTGACCTCTGTTTCCCTCCAGCATGCACACTGCAGATGTGTAAGTTCACACTTTTTCCAGTGCGAGTCACGGATTTTCAAAAACGTGTGAGAGGACAGCAAAAAGGACTGCGAGAGGACATAAAGACAGTGTGAGGGGACAGCAACAAGATAGAATAGAAAGGAATTTGAAATTACAGATGGTGTGTGAGAGGATGGCAAGAAAGAGTGAGACAGAAAAGAAGGGCTGAGTGTTACAGGGCAAACGTATCAGAGGACAGCGAAAAAAGGCGAGAGGTGAGAGTGAGTGAATGTGAGAGGATTAAGTGCGAGTAAAATGGAGAGTGATAAGACAAAAAGGAGTATGGAAGGACAAAGATAAAGATAAGAAATGTGAGAAGACAGCAAAGACATATAAGAGAAGAGTAAGAGGTATGAAAGATCAGTAAAAAGAGAACGTTAAAGGACAATGTGTGAGGACAAGAAACAGGTTTGTGAGAGGACAGTCAGAAAAATATTGAGAAGACATGTCAAAGGAGCGTGATGGGACAGGGAGAAGTGTGAGAGCACTGAGAAGGAATGAGTGAGGACAAGGAGAAGGTGTGTCAGAGCACAGGGAGAAGGAGTGTGAGAGGACAATGAGAAAGAAAGTGAGAGGACAATGAGAAAGAAAGTGAGAGGACAATGAGAAGAAATGTGAGAGGACAGGGAGAAGGAGTTTGAAAGGACAGGAAGAAGGAATGTGAGAGGATAGGAAGAAGGAAAGTGAGAGGACATGGAGAAGGAGTGTGAGAGGACAATGAGAAGAAATGTGAGAGGACAGGGAGAAGGAGTGTGAGGGGACAGAAAGAAGGAGTGGAAGGGGACAGGGAGAAGGAAAGTGAGAGGACATGGAGAAGTAGTGTGAGAGGACAGGGATAAGGAGTGTGAAAGGACAGTGAGAAGGAAAGTGAGAGGACAATGAGAAGGAGTATGAGAGGACAGGGAGCAGGAATGTGAGAGGATAGGGCAAAGGAGTGTGAGAGGACAGGGAGAAGGAAAGTGAGAGGACAATGAGAAGAAATGTGAGAGGACAGGATGAAGGAGTGTGAGAGGACAGGATGAAGGTGTGTGAGAGGACAGGATGAAGGTGTGTGAGAGGACAGGGAGAAGGAATGTAAAAGGAAATGGAATATAAGGGTGACAGGACAGGGTGAAGGAATGTGAGAGGACAGGGAGAAGGAGTGTGAGAGGACATGGAATATAAGAGTGAGAGGATAGGAAGAAGGAATGTGAGAGTACATGGAGAAGGACTGCGAAAGGACATGGAATATAAGAGTGAGAGGACAGGGCAAAGGAGTGTGGGAGGACAGGGTGAAGGACTGTGAGAGGACAGGGAGAAGAAATGTGAAAGGACACAGAATATAAGAGTGAGAGGGCAGGGCGAAGGAGCATGAGAGGACAGGGAGAAGGACTGTGAGAGGACAGGGTGAAGGAGTGTGAGAGGACAGGGAGAAGGAGTGTGAGAGGACAGGGAGAATGACAGTGAGGGGACAAGGAGAAGGACATTCACTTTTTATCTTAAGAAAAGTGATGAGACTTAAGAGAAAAGTAATTCTGCAAGGATTTTCAGAAGAATGGAATTTCAGAAGACAGTAGGACAGTAATTTAAAAGGACAGCAAGAAAGAATGGATGAGGACATTGAGAAGGAGTGTGAGGATGCAGAGAGTGTCTCTCTCAATCTGTGTGCTCGTTCTCTGCTCCTTTGATGAACATATGCCCTCACACGTGACACCAAATTCAGGAGGAACTATGTTGCAGTGATCGTCGAGAACATCACACTCCTCAGGTGGGGGATTGAGCGGTTTTGATGCACACTTCCTGTAGGTGTCACTCAGCTTAATCAAGGCAGCACTGAGGCAATTAACTGATAGGTGATTAGCATACTGAAACGGATGGATGCTGCAATAATCAGGACGGTTGCATCACAAAGAGAGGGAGAGGGCTGAGGAGGACAGTGTGAGACAGAGACAGCAAGGCAGTGTGTGAATGAAAAAAAAGAAGATGAACAGACCCCGAGATGAAAGCAGACCACTTTACGGGTTTGGAGCATTATCTCCAGCTCTTCTCACACCTGTGGTTAATGCGGTTCTCGACAACGAGAACAAAATATTAAACAAAGATTAATCAATATTCAATCAATATTGGACTGGCTCATGCTTTCAGAATGATGTCATCTACCCTTACCAGCCTTCCTTTCGAGGATGCAACTTCCTCAAGAGTTCTTTTGATTGGTAATATCCGTAGCTTTCTCCTGTTTGGATTCTGAACTGAAAGGGTAACTACTGTATATGTTTTGCATTTCTACGTGAAATCTTCCATGTTCTACCAAAGGAACATACCAAAGAACCCAAAAGTGCACTGGATGGTTCCTTGTGTGGACTAGGTGTCCCCATAATGGGAATAATACTTGATTGTATCCCCCGTCCCCTTGTACTTGAAATCAAAAAGGTACCTCAAAGGTTCTTTGGAGGGTTAATGTTCTAGCTTCATAAAAGGATTCCACTTAGAGCTGGTTGTGAATGGGTACTAAACTTCAGAAACTGCACAGCTCAAGGAGTGATGCATTTTGCACCATGAGTTGGCCTCAAGCTTCAGAATATTTATGGTTGTACTTTGACTGGCTATTCACACCTGAGTGCACTATAACTTTGAAAGGACAATGAATTGAAAAAGACATTCCCAGCATCACTTCTTGAAAGGTTGCTTGAGAATTTGGTTTGAAAAAGTAAGTTGCACATCAACATAGTTGGCCATTTACATTGTCAGTTAAACAGCCTCTTCTTGATGAAGTAGGTCATCCTTGGCCATGTTTAGTCTCTGAAAATACCAGACTATCGAGCAAAAGCTGGAAGGTTGGCTTGTGAGATCACTTACAGGAAAAACCTTCTCTTGTCAGGTTCCTCGTTGAACCTTTAAAGGTCCCTTGAGATGAACAAACTGAAGAACTCTTTCGGGAGCTAGATTCAACCTTTTTTGAAGAAGAAGATGGTTGGGTATAGGAATAGTGTTATGACTCTACAGGACTTGCCAAGTACCTCCAAAAGATAGTAAAACCAAAATGTGTGTGAGTGATGATGAAAAAAGGCAATGCAAAACAGAACTCTTTTGTTTTCAGAACTCTCCACACTGCCTTTTCCGAACTTCTGGGCTCATAAAGCTTTAGAGGCCTTTTAAAGAAGTCGTGCGTCACATGGCGCCACCAATTCTGGCTTAGGACTGAGCAGGTCCCCTATACACACAAAAAGAGTTCATAGGACCAGTAGTTCCCACGAGGGGTGACGTGATTTCTCCACTCTGTTCAAGCTCACTTTGCTCGACAACAGCTTGCTGAACATGGAGTGTGTATGTGTGGGCTTAAAAGTACCGCATCAGCACGGAATGGCCTGCTGTCACTGTAAGAGTTATAATGTTACATACTGGCAGAAACCAGTGAAAGAGTTTTGGTTTATTGGGCAAAAGGTATTAGAGAAAAATAATCCAGTTTTTCATCATAAACCTATGAATCCTGGTACCCATGCCCCATACACTGATGATTGCCAACTCTGATGGCACACGTTAGATCACCTATAAATGTAATGCCAGTACCGGACCAAATCCTTCCACACCTAAAAGATCCCACAGGTCTTCAATTGGGTTAATGCCTTCCGTGGACAATGGCAAAAGGCCCCTGAAGAAAGATGAAATCATTGCTTATAAATTCATTAAGAAGCATCTCATAATCTCTCGGAATATTATTTACTGTAGGCTTGAAAAGCATGGTTGACTGCACTGCATCAGTGCATGCTCCAGTGGCATTAATAAACACTGCTACGTTTCATCCACCCTCATGTTTCCCATTCTAGTCCTCTGGGAACCCCAGATGGTGCTTATTGTTGTTCTTCCCAACACCCAACACACCTGTAACAAATATTCACCATGTTGGTTGCTTGATTCAGGTTGCTTCAGGATGAGAGGAAAAATATGGTTGACTTGGTCGTCATTATCAAGGACATTGTATGGAAAGACCCAGATCCAATGGTGAATGTTTCAGCCCGAGCCTAGTGGTTCACAATCCAAGCAGGTGAGGTGTTTTTCTGTTTCAGCCCCAAAACTCGACTGTACCAGAAAAACCGTGGGTTGCTTGTGGGTCCTCAAAGACTTGTTGCTTGGTGACTTGATCAGTGATAATGAGGTTTATTTTCACCATGGAAAAAAACAACACTTTCCACCTAAAATTCTCTGCTCTTGTACAAACAGGGCAACATGACACTCAGGCGTAAGGCTTCGTTGCATAGCTAAGATAATTCTGCTTCCTGAAGGGGTTCTACTTGGCACTTTCTCTGAATGGTTCTTCAGATAAACTTGAAGGGCTTCCCCAGAAGGACAATGCAAAGAAAGCACTGTGGTTCGAAACTGAACTCTTTTGTTTTCTCACTCAGATCAGGGGTTTGACATGGAATCTTGGACTTATTCTCAAATGGAAACCCTCTCTAGTAGGGTTCTACATAAAACCTTGAAACATTCTTCGAGACAAAGCAAATCAGCCATAAGAGTTCTCAAGCAAACTTTTGGTCAGAATGTACAGTATGTTCAGTACTTTGACAAAATTTGCAAAAGCAATGCAGATTCATCAAGGGATCTTTGATTGTTCAGTGTTCAAGCTTGCTGAAGGGGATATTATCCTTCTAAAGAGAATATCATCTCTTGTAGGGTTTTCCGAGAGGGACAAACCAACAAAACGAGCTTCTGGTCTGGCGAGCTCATCCAAGAGCAATTTAGACTTTTTTTGCAAATTGACTTGTAAGAAATTTAAGATTTGTTCCTCTGGAAATGAAGCTGAATCTTGGGGATGATTGTACACACCGGTTGGCTTGGCTCTTGCCAGTTGTTACAAATTTGCATTTGTGACAGTGTGTTGTTTCTACGAGGTTTTAACCTCCCAACCCAACACTTCTGAAGCCTTTTCCTGTGTACTGTGTGTGAAAATATTGGGCAAGTCCGGACATGAAGTGACATGTATCCCTCAGAAAAACACTTCGTGTCCCAACACCCAGATAAAATGATTGTGTTTGTTAGCACCACTGGAGCGTAAACTGATGCTAATTTTTTCCAGGGATTTGATTCATATTATTTGACAGATGGTAAGGGTTAGTTAAGTGTCGATTATTATTATTATTATTATTATTATTATTATTATTATTATTATTATTTCCAAGCTGTAAAGAAGCAAAGGCAGTCATTTATTTCTGATTGCTGTTTTCAAGAGCCGAGTCCACGCTGCCAGTCTGAGAGTTTGTAATGCACAGATCAATGCGACCGTGGATCAATGACGGCTGAGTTATTGCAGTATTTGGCTACTGATTTCTTTCTGGAGATGTGTTTTCCCAGGAAAGTCGATACCCTCAGGCTCCTCTCACTCTTTTTACTCTCCTCCTTCCCTCCCACCTCAGAGAGCACCTGGGGAGCCTTGGCCTCTGGAGACAGGCAAAAGCGGTTGGTTGGTTGGTTGGTTGGTTGGTTGGGTGGGTGGGGTGAGCAGGAATGGAATGGGGGGAAGAGAAATATAGAATCAGACATAGGAGAGGGGTGAAAGAAAAAAGAATGAAGAAAGAGACAGAGAGAAAGGATAGTTCAAAGTGTAGAAAGATATTACACAACCTGCATCTGCACTTAATTTCTTAATTTTTCATTTTCTCCACTCATTCCCTGATAAGTAATAGAAGCGTAATCTACTGAATGACCTTCTTTGATGCTTTTCTTCAGCCTCTTATCGTTACTGAGGGCCAGATAAAAGAAGACAGCTCAGGAAAACCTGAACGTGCTGAAAATTTGCCAATGTGTATATCTTCTCTCTCCGTCCTTCTCTATCTCTCTTGCGCCTTCCTTTTTTTTTTTTTTGCGACTTGGACCGTTAATTTTCTAATGACCTAAACGCAGGTCTTCCAAAAATGTCAAGCTGGCTTGTTTTCATTTGGAAGCCGTGAGTTGAAAACGAGGCTGGCGAGAGAGAAGGAGGAGGTCGGAAATTCCCTGATGAGAAAAACACGGCCGGGTTTGGATTCGCCTGAGTCTTGCCTGTTTAGTAATTAAATCCTGCTTCGCATGTCACTTCACACGTACCTCGCGCTGCAATTAGGATGCAGAGACTGATGCTGAAGCTCATCCGCTCTCGAAAACTATAAACACAAGATGGTTCTCGGTGCAAAAACGAGGCCAGTGTTTTCACAATGGGGGGAAAAAAGAGTTGACTTGCGTTTGAACTTGTGAATGGTGAACAGAAATAGTAATATTCCTCAAAAGAAAATTCCAACATATCTGATTTTTAAGTACATCTCAGTGGATGGGATGACTCCAAGCAAACAGGACAAATGTTAAACAGGAATTTTACCCAAAAGCCCCACCCTCTTGTTTTCTATTGGCTGTATTGTGAATTCACAGGTCAGAATTCACACATCATCTCAAAAGTAACTGCGAAGAGAAAGCCACCCAAGAAGGACTTATCAGAACACAGTGAAGGCGGCTTGTCTTGCATACGAAGTCCACGATAAGTCTTCACTTGTCACTGGATCACACATTCAGCCCAGATTATTGTCGATGATAAAATTGCACGCGATTTCACGTGTGCATTTTATTCACTTGAGTCTATTCTCTACCACGATCAGAGCATTTTTCCTTCTTGAGCCCTATTCACAATGTAAACCTCAGAAAGCGCCATTGCACTGTCAGTCAAATCATGGAGATGTCAGTCAGAACGGACATCGCGAAGTCCCGCTGTCCCATTGTAAACTCGTCTTTATGCGAGCGAGGACAAAGGCGAGGCACAGAGATAAACCTCATGTCTAACACAGAGCCTTAACACACGGCCTGCTTTTTAACGGCGTGACATTTTCTTATCGCGCTAAACAATCCTTCATCTGACCTTTGAATGGCATCTCGAATTATTCCGGCGGAATAATAAAGCATCGATTCGACAGAGTGATACTCAGGCACACTGGAGAACGGACAAATAGGAGCAAAGACACGACACAGTTGCGATTTGGGGAAGCATTTGGTGCTCAAGAGTTCCGAAAAGAAGAAGCGTAGTGACACGAACAGGTCTGAAATAAAGTTCGAACACAGCGATGCTGAATTCTCAGACGGAAGGTTGATATTAAAGGAAAACTGAAGTCATTCTTAAACTTGCTTTATTTCTTAATTAACGTGTTATTCAATTACGTTTTCAGTTTTAGTAACCTTATATCGTGACTCGT
>JAODOK010000013.1:3587922-3599926 GCA_027576575.1 Netuma bilineata
ACTGAGGACGAAATAAAAACTCGACTCAAAAACAAAACCCCAAAAAATAAAAAAAGCAACATAATATGGAATGAAAGTATTTGATGGTCAGAACGTATCTTTTTTTTATTTTCAAGAATTATTATTATTATTATTATTATTATTATTATTATTATTATTATTATCATCATCACATTTTTCACAAACTGCTCCTGTCATTTCGCTGCTTTGTTTACATTCTAAGCGGAAATGATTTTGTCAAATTTGCAAAGCATAAAAATAAAAATGCTCTGTTTCTCAAAATCCAGCAAATGTGGATAGAATAAAACATTTATTCTACTCAATCTCATCGTACGTGGCTTCTCATCAACTCGGTGCTCCGCACCTCGTCAGCTATCAGCTCATGTACGACTCGATTTCTTGGAATAACTGTTTAATGTACAGTGAATAAGTCAGGTAGAAATACTGTATCTCCAACTCCAACTTTTGGGTTTAAAATTTCACCACTCACTGAGTGTCTCTAAACTTTCAAATCAAGTGTGTTTTTTGGTCTGTAAACTTCATGACCAACCAGGGAATTGTGAAACAATCCAATAAATAAATGAACTGAAGTCGTAATGGCTTCCGGTTCACCTGTTGGGGATTTGATTTGAACCTGGAGCATCTGTTTAAATCCTGCTCTTCCTCCAAAAATCGTCCCAGTGTGTTGGACATGAAAGCTCGCCATTTTCCGACAAAACATGCCACCGTCTGCTTTGTGTCTCAGAGCGCTAAAACAATGCCACCGTTTCGCTTCTGAAGGGAAATCAAGCTGGAATTGTGTTGGTTCACCTGTGACGAGGTTTTTTTTCTCTCTCAGTTCCAGTCCTTCAGGACGGCAGCGCTCTCCAGTGCAGCGTTCTCGTTGTTCTAGTGCACTCGACGGAACTCATCAAAGGCTTCATCAAGAGCTGATGAGTTTGAGTTTGAGTCAGGTGTGCTGGAGCAACAGGACACTAAGCTCATCAAGACCTGATGTCTTAGAACCATACAGATTGGTGATCAGTGGAGGAAAGTGACAGGCAGTGTTGCCTTTCATCTGAAGCTACGTGTTTGGAGATTTGGGCTTCTCAGGTTCAACTTGTCCTACTTTTTGAGTCACTTTATGCTCCTTTGCATGGAACCATTTAACTTCCTGCTCCTTTTATCTTGACTGAGTGATATTTGAATTCTTCTGGACAACAAATGCAGTGTCTTACCTTCGGATGGGTCGAGGCGGCGGGCGCGTCTTCCGTGTTTGGAGTTGTTATGGACGAACATGTTGTCTGACACGGCCAGCACATGGCCATCTACGTTCACTGTAGTAGAAATCACCACCTAGAAAGCCAAAGTGTTTTTTTAATATATATTTTAGAAAATGCACCAAGCTCTGAAATTGTTCATTATCTTAGACTTAGATATTTTGTGTCCATGGGTTCATGGGGCGCACCTGAAAGCGTCTCATGTCTCTGGGGTTCCCGGCGTTTTTCAGGCAGTTCTGATTGCACTTGAGGAAAAACTTCAGGAAGAATCTGGGAAAAAATGACAAAAGGGATTAAAGAGAACTGACAATCTATTGACAGTGAAAAAATTTGAAGGTCTTTGAAGATACAATTGGAAAAAAAGTTATTCCTTTCCATTGATGGAAGAAGTAGAGGGGCGATAAGATCTTCAGGGGTTCTTTAAGGAGTACTTTACATAGTTAAGGGTTCTTAATGTCTAGTCTGAGAATATTTCTGATCAGGAAACACTCAGAAGTCAGGCTCAACATTGAAGCTTTAAGGTTTCCCAATGGGACTACCAAAGGTTCCCTGAATGGACTGTTCCACTGTATACAATTACAACTGGGCTTAGATTGCACCAAGAAGAAGATGGAGACTTTGAAGAACCATTTAATTGTTTGTTTCTTTTGCTTGATGAATCTTGAAGAATGGTCTTGGTGCCACAGAGGACGAACATGTTTCCCACCATAAATAAGGATCTTTGTGATGAGAAAATAATTATCACATGTAATGTTGCCAGACATAAAAAAGTAAATGAATCACAGACGAAAGGTTCACCAGGGAACCAAATATTTTTTCTTCTCCGGTTCCTTGACAGTGTCATTCGAAAGAAGCATTTCTGGATATTTTGTACCAACTAGCGTTCATCCTATCAGAGTATATTTTGAGATTTCATGAGTGCAAAAGTAATTGTCCTTTTTGCAAGGGGTTGGATCAAACCAGGATTCGAGGTTCAATTCAAGGAGTCAAACAGGCTAATAACGACAGGAAATTAGTCAATATATTTATATAGATATCTTTATATTTGTCATAAACTGCTGAAAAAGTTAATGCTGGCTCAAATAGAAAAGTGTCAGCATTCACTATTTCAGCAGTTTGTGCTACAGTAGCTCTTCTGTGGCCTTAGACTTTATGGGCTTGCCTTCGTGCCCCATGCGAATCAACGATCCTTCAACACCCAAGACCCTGTCGCTGGTTCACCGGTTGTCCTTCAGACCCTTGGACCACTTTTGTTCAGGACTAACCACTGCATACCGGGAACACCCCACAAGATATGCTATTTCTGTGGAGACACTCAGACCCAGTCATCTAGCCATCACAATTTGTCAGAGTCACTCAGATCCTTATGCTTACCCATTTTTCTTGCTTCCAACACATCAACTTCAAGAACTGACTGTTCTCTTTCTTGCTGCCAAATATATCCCACCCCTTGACAGGTGCCACTGTAATGAGATAATCAATTACTCACTTCACCTGTCAGTGGTCATCATGTGATGGCTGATCAGTGGACATATATAAAGAGAGAGAGAATAACTTTGAGAATGATGTGTTGTGATTTCAACCAATCAAAGACCCCCTGGCAATGCCCAAACCCTGAGAATGAAGGTAAAGACAAACATACAGTCCACACACTTTTCTTTTCAGGGTCCGGTACTGATGAGGCTGACCCGAGACACCGTTCTCTCTGACAGAGCGAGCTTACAGTCAGAAATGGATGTCACTTTTAGCACATTAGCCTCTACCCGTGAATCTCTGCACATCCATCACTGGCACCGGCGTTTTGATCGAGCGCTTCCCTTTTAATTGTCGCATTATCACAATAATAATTCGGGCGGTTAACGGCGGCCAAGGTCGCTGACAGTCATGTCACATTAACCAGAGGATAACCTCCTTCATGAACCCGGGATCACATTACTCCTCTCCTTTTCCTCCTCCTCTTCTCTCCAATTCCTTTTCCCACCACTCTTTCCTCTTTTTCTCTCTTCTTCAGACCACTTCCTACATTTTCTCCTCATCCTCATTATTTCTTATCCTTTTCCCCTCCTTTCTTTCCTATCTCGTCTTTCTTCACAGCGACCTCCTCCTTTATCTCCGCCTTTCTCCTTGTTCACGTTTTGTTTCCTCCTTTTCCTCCTGTCGCCTTCTCTTTCTTTTTCTCCACTTTTTCCTGCTTCCTCATTCTTTTCTTCTCTCCTTGTGTTTAGTTCCTCATTCCTACTTCCTCTTTGACTTCTGTGTCTCCCTCTTCTTCACCTTTTTCCATCTCTCTCTCTTTCTTCACCTCTCATCTATGCTCCCCCTCACTTCTTCCATCTTTCTCCCACCTTCCTTCTCATTTTTTCACTTTCTTCTTCCAACTTCTATTTTCTCACCACTGTCTCCACTTTCTTTCCCCTCTTTTTTGCTACACCTTTTTTCTTTTTCTCTTTTCCTTCTATCTCCCTGGTCTGTACAGAGAGAGAGAGAGAGAGAGAGAGGGATTGTGGGTGTGGAGGAACCCCTGTCAGTGATATAAACGACTGCCATCTGCTGACTGCATCGATTTCCCCCCTAATAAGACAGTAACAATATCTTTAAAAACACACACCAGTAACTCGGGTGATTTTTTAAAACCTCACTTTGCCTGGCATGACATAATCACCACGTCCATTTTAACCCCCCCACCATTTTCCCCCACATCACACACACACACACAGAGAGAGAGAGAGAGAGAGAGAGAGAGAGAGGCATCAACGAGTGCCCTGTTGCTCAAGAAATATGTGCATTTCGTAATCACAGTGAAGAGTTATAGTGAAGAGAGAGAGAGAAAGAGAGAGAGAGAGAGAGGGGCTTTGCTCTATTTAGCCAGTATCGACTGACACTCGATCCGGGTTGCTCTGAAGGCTGCTAATGCCCTTTATGGGTGCGGAATACAATAATATGGGGGCTCCATCCCCGAGCTCCATTCATATGATATTAGAGTCCTTGGGAGGAGAGATATGGATCAATAGGGATTGAATTAAAACGCAGCAGGAGACGAGGCGCTGGTAAAGTGAAGCGAGAGATCGCACAGAGATGCAGCATCCAGTCGAAAAAGAAAGAGCAGGAGAAAAAAGGAGGGCAGGGGAAAGAAAGAAAGAAAGAAAGAAAGAAAGAAAGAAAGAAAGAAAGAAAGAAAGAAAATGTGGCCAAGAAATGTTGACACAAAGGATGGAGAGAAGAAAGAAGAAATGTATTGAGAAAGAAAGAAAGAAAGAAAGAAAGAAAGAAAGAAAGCTGAAGGTGGAAAAGAAAGAAAGAAAGCTGAAGGTGGAAAAGAAAGTATGGAAGAAAAGGATGGCGAGGAGAAAGAAAATGGATTGAGAAAGAAAGAAAGAAAGAAAGAAAGAAAGAAAGAAAGAAAGAAAGAAAGAAAGACATGACAAGGAGCAAAGGAGCAAAGGAGCATAAAAGAAAAATAGAAAAGAAAGGACAGAAGACAAGAAACAAAAAGGTTTGAGAAAGAAAGAAAGAAAGAAAGAAAGAAAGAAAGAAAGACTTGGGCAAAATCTTGTTTGGTGTCAAACGATTTGGGAGACAGAAAGACAAGCGAGAGAGTAAAAAATGAGAGAGAGAGAGAGAGAGAGAGAGAGAGAGAGAGAGAGAGAGAGAGAGAGGATCAGCACCTCATGTTCCTCACTTCCTCCAGCTGCCACTGGGCAGGAGTTGATAAGGAATGTGAGATTCCCGATCCCACTGTGGAAGAACGGGCAGCACTTCAAAGCTCTCTCTTTTTGGAGTGTCCTCGTGCTCACTTTTAGACCCAGCGCAGAGTGAAGGTCTTAAACAGGAAGTCGGGGGCGAGAGGAAAAAAAAGAGAGAGAGAGAGAGAGAGAGAGATTCTGAGGAGAGCTAATGCTAAAAAAAAAAAGTCTCCGGAAACTGAATGGAAATGTAATCAGCACACAGCATAACTCGAAGTATGAACTTTCTTGAAAATGTTCAGCTTCAGATGGCTGACTCAGGGTGTCCCCTCAGCGTCAAAAGATCACAAACAATGATTAAAAAAGCTTTCTGAGAAAATAAAATGTTGTTTGAGACACAGACACAAATATAGCACATGATTAGCAGCTGCTAAAACACCACTGTTAGCAGTTTCATCTTTTCATGCCATTTTTATGCCACTCAGAACTAAAATTAACAACTGTGGAAGCTAAAAATTAGCAAAAGCTACAACTTAACAAGCTAAATGATGCTAATCTAATAGCTGCTGCATTTTTTACTTTCTGTCTCATAACTGTGAGGTGAACAAAAATGTAAAGCATATTATACACAATAAACTCGTTATTATCAGAATTCTATTGTAAAATTTGGCAAAGGCGAAACTGCGGAATACTAGCGAGCTTAAAAGTGAGTGAAATAGCTAGTAGCTAATGAGCTGCTAGTAAATAGACAGATTATTACTTAGTTAGCTATATAGCTTGTGAGTATAAAGTAAGTTTGCCTTTGAGTCGTGTCAGAAGCATAATTACGCATTTCTAATAGATTAATCATGTAAGCATTTCACTGAAATCACAATTATCATATTTCTGACATGATTGAAAGGCTGTATTACTGTTTATTAGCTAGTTTCATATTTAGTGAGAAAGTTAATCGCTAATTAGCTGCTAGCCAACAGACAAACTAGTAGTTAGTTAGCTATTTATTGGATTTAGCATCACTCTGACAGGCAAAATTACTGCTGAATATGAGCTCAAGTCATAGCCAGTAGCTAGTTAGGTGCTAGCAAACTGACAAGTTAGCACTGCATAAAGCTAGCAACAAACAGGATTTCAGGTAATGTAGCTAATCGGAGCGATAACTTTATTTCAAAACACATGTCCAGAGAGAGAGAGAGAGAGAGAGGGCATCAGGAAATTTTTGTCTATTTTCTCTCACATGAATATTGTGCAAAGGGAAAGAAAATGAATAAATCATGAATCGTAAAGCACATATTTTAGACCACGTGAGGCACTGTATGTCTCAGGACAGACAGTGAGAAGAAAAGGAGGCAGACTGGGCGAAACAGAGAGAGAGAGAGAGAGAGAGAGAGAGAGAGAGAGAGAGAGAAGCCCTGATGTTGAAAGTCTCCCTCCCCGTTGAAAACTTATTAAAACAACATCAATTATTAACGTCCATCTCGAGCCAAGAGTCAGTTATTACTTTCACGGCCTCTCTCTCTCTCTCTCTCTCTCTCCTTCTCGTCTCTCTGCTCTTATAAAGTAGGTAAAGATAATGAGCTGAGTGGAGTCTCTGTTGTAAGCCGTCACCTCATTACATCGGCCTGCCATCAATTACAAGAGGAGTGTGTGGCCCTGTCACTCGCCTAATGTGCCTCCGACACAGTGTCAGGAATTACTGCTGCCCCTAAATACACCTCTCTCTCTCTTTCTCTCTCTCTCTCTCTTTCTGTGTGTGTGTGTGTGTATAGCTTTCCGTCTCTCACGAAAACTGTTCTACAAAATAAACAACAGTTCATGTGACATCCAGTCAGGTATGATGTCTACAGTCTGATATTGCGTGAAATACACACCATGTTGTGCTGTGACAGGAAAATAATCAACAACAGAGTGGGGTGATGAAGCAGAGTTAATCTTAAAACGCCAACATGGATTATTTTCCCACAACAAGACACCTTGTGCTGATGTTGTTTGATGAGTTGTTTTTTGCTCTGACACTGTTTTTTGGAGACTCCTTCATTTCCAGAAAACATCTTCGATGTTGGATTGTTTAGCAAATGTTGGAAGGAAATGTGTGCAGGCATTCACAGCTAGTTTGAGCTATTATGATCTTAACATTGCTTCTCGGCAAGTTTATCGACATTAACATAAAAAAATAGGGGGAAACCATGGCCTATTGGTTATAGAAGCAGCTTTGGGACCAAAAGGTCTCTGGTTTGATTCCTTGGACCAGTAGGAATGGCTCAAGTGCCCTTGAGCAAGGCACCTAAGCCCCAATTGCTCCAGCAAGTATGGTGACATACCTTGTGCCTGATTAGCAAAAAAAAACTGATGATGCGATAATCAGTTCGGGCAAGAACCCAACCATAGCTAACTAAAACGTGTTTGTTTATCATATCACTCCATCAGCAGTGACATCAACTCAGGAATGTCTCTTGGAGCCATTTCGAACCAACTGCAGATTCCAAGATCATCACTTCAAACAACTGTACGTCAGTAGGTCACTTTTCCAAAGCCACTTTGCTGGACGGAGACCTGAGCAAGGCATCAAACCCCCAACTGCTCCCCAGGCTGCTCTGGGTGCATTGTACGTCACTCTGGATAAGAGCGTCTGCTAAATGCCTGTAATATAATGTAACTTTGCAAATTGGCATACCTTGAATGCGTACGATTATAATAATGAATACCAATTTGGGAAATAGGGTTCTTTCTGGGACAGGGATCTCTTCCTTGGAAAAACAAAATGGAGGAACCGCTAAATACCACCATTCCACGAGCAAGTTTGGTGCTAATAGTTATTAAAACACCATTGAAGTATAACTTATGGAGCCAGGACTGATGTTCGCATTGTTGCTGGACGATTTACTGTGTGGAGTCAGATGTTGCTAGCTGACTGGACCATCACATCATGGTTCCTCCGTCTGAAGAAAACGGCGAGGTGAAAGTCCGGCATCAAGCCATGCTGACACACGGCACTTGTTCAAACTTGATGTGTGAAGAGAAATACCTTAATTCTGACCTATCTCTTTTTCTTTTTCTCACTTGCTCTCTTCCACACATACACACACACTTGACACACACCTTTCCCTGGAGTCTCACACTTATTACGCGAGTCAAGAAGAAGAAGAAGCAGAGAAGAAAAAGAAGCTCCATTTCAGAGGTGGTATTTTTAAAAATGCACTGTGTTCCCATTCTCAGGTAAAAATACTTCAGGATGATGTACAGGAATGTTAACAGTATTTTGGGGGGGGTTGGTTTTTTTTTACTTCTATTGGATGTTTTTACCTGATCGCACGACAGAGCAAACTCGCCTGGTGTAAATGGAGAAAAAGTTTGATGTAAAGGGGCGGAGTTAACACTCAGATCTTCATATTTAATTCATACAAAATACAATTTACAATTTCGCGACATTCCAAATTGTTTAGCTACATTTAAGCTACAGTATAGAAAGCTAATGCAACACTTTGGGACGTGACGTTACACACACAAAAATAATCCTTTCTCAAGTGTGTTTACCCAAAGTGGACATTTCTAGAATTCTGAAATCTCTCCATACTATGATTTGACACTAAATCATGAAGTATCAGTGCTAAAAAAAAATATATATATATATCCAAATTTATTCAGTGATTTTTTTTTCCTTTCGGACAATTTTAGGAACATGAGCAAAGAGACGATGTTCATATTCAGGCCTCAGTTTTTACCTGAACCCTAAAGCATTTATCCAGATTTACGACCAACAATAAAGGTTTGTGTGTGTGTGTGTGTGTGTGTGTGTGTGTGTGTGTGTGTGTGTGTGTGTGTGTGTGTGTGTGTGTGTGTGTGTGTCCGTGAGAGACCACCTAGCTAATTCTCAGAGAATGGGACTCTCCTTGGCTCTGCTACATGCTATTAATAATTCACAGGCCAAGATGGCAATTACAGGACCATGTACAATCAAACTAAATATTTAATAAGGCACTAAAACAGTGCCGTATTTTTGTCTGTCTGTCTGTCTGTCTGTCTGTCTCTCTCTCTCTCTCTGTCCTCCTGCTCTCTCGTATTAGCTCAGAACATACAGTTTCTATATCCGAAAGCAGCTTTTACGGTCCTCCTGACATGCAGCAAGTCGATATTACAAAGGCTGTGTCTGTCTCTGTTACAAAAAAGAGATGGTTCGCATTTTATGATGTGAGCAAAATATGAGCTGATGTCTGACAAATCAACTTGAAGAAGCTGAATATTTAATGTGATACACTTTATAGCTGTGTTGATTGTGCAAACAAGGAGGTGTAGCGCAGTGGAAGGCCACGCCTCCTTTAACAAGATTGATGAACATAGGCCACACCTCCTTCAACAGGACTAACAAACATCAGCCACGACTCCTTCAGTAAAGACTGATAGGAACATAGGCCACGCCTCCTTCAATAGGACTGACGAACATCAGCCATGACTCCTTCAGTAGGACAAACAGACATAGACCACGCGTCCTTTAATGGGACTGACGTATATCGGCCACGACTCCTTCAACAAAGACTGACAGGAACAGAGGCCACGCCTCCTTCAATACGACTGATGAACATCAGCCATGATTCCTTCAATAGGACTGACAAACATAGACCACGCCTCCTTTAACAAACACTGACAGGGACACAGGCGACACCTACTTCAGCACAGATTAACAAGAACATAGACCACACCTTCTTCTGTAGGACTGACAGATCGAGAGGTCACACCTCCTTCCATCACACTGACAGACAGGCCACGCCTCCTTCAAGAGGAATGAAAAATACAGAGGCCACACCTCCCTCAGTAGGACAAACAGATACAGAGGCCACACCTCCTCAAGACGTACTCATATACTTACAGACACAGCGGTCACCACTCCTTCACTCAGACTGACACAGAAGCCATGCCTCTTTCACTTTATTCCAGCAACTAAAGGCCACACCTCTTTCAGGAGGACTGACAGTAATAAAGTAATAAAGGCCACACCTCCTTCGGTAAGACTGACAGCCACCTTAACTCGGAGACACAAAGGCTACACCTCCTTTCCCGGGATTGACAGACAAAGAGGCCACACCCCCTTCACTGGGACTGGCAGACAGACAGACAGACAGAGACAAATATGGAGAGAGGGGGCAAAAGAAAGGGAAGGAAATGAACAGAAATAGAAAGAGAGACAGGAAGAGATTGATAGAGACAAATAGAGAGAGAGCGAGAGAGAGAGAGAGAGACGGGATAGTTAAATAGACAGGGAGAATGAGTGAGAGAAACAGAGATTAGAATAAAGAATGGAGGAGAGGAGAGGAAGACACAGGAAGAGAAAGGGAGAGATAAATGAAAAGAAACATTTTGAAGAAGTAGAGAGAGAGCAGGGAGATGGAGAGTCAGGGAGAAAAAGAGAGAGACAAATTGAGTCTGAGAGGAAAAAGGTACAGATAGAGACAGATAGAGAGAAAAGACACGTGTGACTTACACACACACACACACACACACACACACAGGTTTGTTGAGGTCCCCTGGCTACACTTTTATGCTCTGTTGCCATGGAAAAGTACATATTTGTCTCACCGCATGACATAATGCACGTTTGTCGAGGAAGTGAAATATGTGCGGACAGTGACCTCATAGCGAGAGCACAGATCAGACTCGAGTGTGATTCTTCACACACGCGCACACACACACTATCAGGATTCATCATGTGCTTTAAAGAAGCCCTGACACGGTTCCACAGTCCTCCAGTCCAGGAAACATATTCTCTGGTTTCTCTCTGACTGTTCCACAGTCCTGACACTGGAGACTCCTTCCATAAACGCGACGTAAACATCTCCTCACAGAAAATACACAACTACACACATTTTTTTTTCAATCCTGTGTATACACAATCGAAAATCCCTGTGTAAGCTGTTACTATAGAAACGTAACTCTGTATCAGCCTGGAGTCCTGTCAGAGAAAATGAATCAACACCTTCTGACCAGTTCAACCAATCGGAACCGATAGTCTGTGAGGAAGAGGAAAAAGAAGAGGAAGAGGAAGAGGAAGATTTGTTCCAGTGCACTTGTGTGCGGTGTTGACTGGAGCGTGATGGACGTTTCTTCCTATAGACTCGACAGCAGACTTTCCATCACGCGCCAATAAAACACCATCCGTTCTCTCCCCAACACCTCAGCTTTCATCCTGCCTGGTCTATCAAGATAAGAGAGAAAGAGAAGAGAAAAAAAACAAAGAAAAACCTCCCTCCTGATGCGTTTAGACTGACAGTTTCATCCAGTCCCTCCTTGAGCTGTCGCTCGCTTCCGAAGGAATCGCTCGCTCGGATTTAAATACGGCCTATAATAGCCCTCCATCTATCAGAGAGGCCGAACGCCTATTCTTAGACACATACATTAGCCCTTGGCCCAGATAGGAATGTCACCAGATTAAACATCCAATTTGTTAACCGGAGCGGGCTAGAGGTGCTGCTTTTTGACAGGACTTACAAACAAGTCCAAATGGCCCCATTTTTCACGCTGCCTTTTTTTTTCCTTGTCTTACACACCGACAAGACGGTGGAAGCAAGGAGACGTGTGTGAAGGAATGATGGACACCAAAAAGTTACAAGACTTTAGTACGAAATGGTAAACACGCCCACACATCCCCAAAGATGCGAATGAATGAACAAATGAACGAACATATAATTAAAAAAAAACCCACATCAACATGCAAAAATATCCAACAGCAGTCCCGTGTTCACTTTAAACTGTTCAAGGTGGAAAAATTGCCAATTTTTCGAAGAAGTTTGCATTTCAGGACAATCTCATGCAAAGTATTTTTTGCTCGTAGGCACGTAACGATTCACTCAATTCACAATTCAACTCATGGTTTTTAATTCACGATTCGATTTCCCCACAATATTTTTGAAGAAAAAAAACATTCCAAAAAAATGCAAAATTTACTTTTCGATTCTTGATCAACTTAAAGCGAGACGGCCTTTCTATTTCATAATCTGTGAAATTTAGTTCCCTCTGAAATGTGGTCATTGTGATATATGTTTATTTCTGTAATATCTCACAAAATATCAGGCC
>JAODOK010000013.1:3609183-3622101 GCA_027576575.1 Netuma bilineata
CTTATGGTGGTAAATAAAAGTGTGACTTTTCATGGAAAACACAAAATTGTCTGGGTGACCCCAAACTTTTGAACGGTCGTGTAAGTTCGCATCTAAGGTCTGAATACTGATTTGTGCCATTTCTTTAGTAGCTCCTCTCACTCTATAGCCCTTAGGATTGAACTTAATTGTAGTTACAGCTTGTTGTAAAACTGACTCCAGCATTCAGAGTACAGCGTACTCGGTTTATAGTTACTTCCGTCTTTAAAAGTAATACTGTGTCTGAGTTTCACTTTGTTTTGTGATCCTGTGTATTTAGTTCGAACACGAACACAAGCAGCTCCTAAAACACAGTGTTCATCGTCCAAGATTGACTTGATTAATGTTCTTCACAAAATCTGACTTTTTTTTTTTCTTTCATCAGTAGAAAAAAAGGAATCTTGAGGAATGTTATCTGAATTAATTGGGAGTCTTCTGAAATGATAAATGTTTTGTCTGTGGAGTGCATACTTCACACTAACGCACAAGAAAAACTGGCTGGTACCAGAACAATGTAGGCGGCACAACAGATTTCTGAGGGAGTGTGCTTCACGATATTGTTCTCCTGTGTTATTACGCATGATTTATTTGTCACACTTTCTCATCGGGATGCATGTGGCATGCTCGGGGGAAAAAAAAAGTTGATATTTTCACAAGTTTTTCACAACACTCATGTGGGTTTCGCTTAATCTGTTCTCGCATTCCTGTAGAGTGAGTCAAGCACTAATCACTGGGCTTTAGAGGGATTAACAGATGAAATTATGTTGATGTTTAAATAAACTCTTGAGGCATTTATTTTTAAAATATCTTCATTTAAGCTCATTTCTTTACACAAAACCCAGTCGTGTTTGTGGCATGTGTTTTACTGTCCTTGCATCTTCGGTACCTTTAGATTTCATTTGGTCGATGGTTTTATCCAAAGGCTACAGGTCGCAGTTGAGGGCATTGCTAAAGAAACCAACAGTGGCAGCTTTACACTTTTTGGGTTTGAACTCATAACCTTCTGATCAATCGCTCAGAGCCTTAATCTCTGAGCCGTCATTGCTCATTACCTTTAGTATGTATAAATAAATGAGCCGAGAGGAACACTGGAAAGGTACAAACACCATTCAAAGGTGCCAACCCACTGACACACACTGATAAATTTAGTACATTTTTTGAGTGTATAAATATAACAAATACACCGATCAGCTATAAGATTATGACCACTGACGGGTGAAGAAGTGAATAACGTTGATTATCTCATTACAGTGGCACCTGTCAAGGGGTGGGATATATTAGGCAGCAAGAGAACAGTCAGTTCTTGACGTTGATGTGTTGGAAGCAGGAAAAATGGGTAAGCGTAAGGATCTGAGTGACTTTGACAAGGGCCTAATTGTGATGGCTAGATGACTGGGTCTGAGCATCTCCAAAATGGTACATCTTGTGGGGTGTTCCTGGTATGCAGTGGTATGAAGTTGTAGTATGAAGAGCTACTGTAGAACAAAATGCTGGAAAAGTTAATGCTGGCTAAAACAGAAAAGTGTCAGTGTTAACTTTTTCAGCAGTTTGTGCGACAGTAGCTCTTCTGTGGGATTGGGCCATATGGGCTAGCCTTCGTGCTCCATGTAAATCAATGAGCCTTTGATACCCGTGACTCTGTCGCCGGTTCACTGGTTGTCCTTCCTTGGACCACTTTTGGTAGGTACTAACCACCGCATACTGGGAACACCCCACAAGATGTACCATTTTGAAGATGCTCAGACCCAGTCATCTCGCCATCACAGTTTGGCCCTTAATAAAGTCGCTCAGATCCTTACACTTGCCCATTTTTCCTGCTTCCAACACGTCGACTTCAAGAAATGACTGTTCTCTTTCTTGCTGCCTAATATATCCCCACCCTTTGACAGGCGCCCCTGTAATGAGATAATCGATGTTGTTCACGTCACCTGTCAGTGCTCATAATGTTATGGCTGATCGGTGTGTATAGTCTTGTGTATATCACATTATGTGTTGTGTATACTAAATTCCTTGCCTTTTTTTCATTTATCAATTGCCTTTCTTTTATTTTTGGGTCCCTGCATCCTTTTAAGACTCTACCACAGGTACAATGAAAGCACACACCTAATGTCGTTCATTTCATTTCATTTCAGTCGTTCATTTCAGTTTTTAATGATTTAAAAACACCGAAATGCTATACAGTACATTCTCATCAAGTGGACATTTCTTTATCGTCATTCTTTCTTTTTTTTTTTCACACAGATGACACACCTGAGCCACCTGAGGACCGAGTTGCTGTGAGTGTTTCATTTAGCATGCACACTAATGAGAATGGCCCAGTCTTTGTGGTGTTTGATATTCAGTGTGTGTGTGAGTGTGGGAATGCTGTTTATACACGCTCTGTTCCGTCCCGTAGGTGTACGTGGTCGTGGGAATCGCCGCCATCACATTCACCGGCTTTGTCCTGATGCTGGTCGTCCTCAAGTTTGGCCGCAATTCAAAGTTCGGGATTAAAGGTAAGCACTCGTCCGGGCTCTCGTCTCCGCCAGGCCTTCGTTAAAGAGTCCCGGCTCTGGACAGGAGACATTGTGCTGGGTTTGGAAGTGGGTCCTTAGAGATGAAAGCTTCAGAAATGCTTCAATAGGAGGGATGAAGTGGGAGGCTGTTCCTCATCTTGTTCTCTGTGCTTTACTAATTGCTTAACACTCCCCGATTCTTTCTTTAACCAGCTCATCTCAGAGAGCTGTATGTCTTCTCTTCTGCTTTTGTACCACCTGTGGGCTTTCTAATGATGCTTACATTCTAGAAGGTTTAGACGTTAGAGGTGCTGGTTTTCAAATGCTGCATTAGAGATTTAACTTGTGTTGATAGCAGGTGTGTGTGTGTGCGTGGAGAAAATCATTCATCTTTCAGGTTTACAGTTGTAGATGATGATTTAACAAAGAGGTTTTAGACTTGATGTGAAATTTTCATCAATCCAGTACATTTACACTCACATATACACTCACCGGCCACTTTAATAGGAACTTGTTCTTGATTCTAAGATCCCTGTTCTTGGCTGCAGGACTGGAACCCAATGTGCTCTTCTGTTTTCTGTTGCATGCTGATATGCTTTTCTGCTCACCACAGTTGCAAAGAGTGATTCTATGAGTTACAATATCCTTCCTGGAAAAAAAAAAAGCTCGAACCACCTCAAATCTGGCCATTTTCTGATCTCTGATCCTCTCTTATCAACAAGGCATTTGTTTCCACCCACAACACTGTCGCTCGTTCACTCACTCACTCACTCACTCACTCACTCACTCACTCACTCGATGTTTGGTTTTTTGTTTTTCGCACCATTTTTTCTGTGTAAACTCCAGAGACTGTTGTGTGTGAAAACCCCAGGAAATCAGATCAGCAGTTTCTGAAATACTCAAACCGACACCCACGCCACAGTGAAAGAAAGTCACACAAAAATTGAGGTCACAATTCTTCCCATTCTGATGTTTGAACATTGTGAACATTAACTGAAGCTCTTGATTTGGATCTGCGTGATTTGATGCATGGTGGCATCACTGCTGTCAAGGAATCGGCTTATTAGAGAACTGCAGAAAACAGCAAGCGGATGGATGGGCGTTCCTAATAAAGTGGCCGGTGAGTGTTTCCACACATACACTGTTTGTGGAATTCTTTAGAACAAGCGCATGTGTGTGTGTGTGTGTGTGTGTGTGTACACAGTGCCAGATTTGTAGTAAAGCCATAACGCAATCGAGGCAATTTGTTCAGTGCCATCCACAACACATGGCCAGGCCAAAGACACTGTCATTACTACAAACACACACATATTCAGGTTCGAGAGACCTGAACCAGCCTCTGTCTCTCTCTCTCTCTCTCTCTCTCTCGTCCACCAGTCCGGTTTCACACTCGGTGCATTCGGCCTGCTAAATGCCTCATCAACATGTTTAATCAAATTAGCGTGCGGCCAAAAATTGACGCTTTTCATTAATTATACAGGATAATTCTAATTGCAAATTCAAATGTATTCGCTCCGAACAGAAGGTGTTCAGTAATATTTCAGCGCATTTGCATATTAAATGGGGGTCGTGCTGCATTATGCATGGTAATGTATGCGCATTGTCTTTATTTTTAACTCGCAGGCCATATGTGCGGCTGCTTGCCGGCGCAGGTGAAAAAAATCCGGGGTGTTTAATTTTGCTGAACAAACGCGACGAGGCGGTTTGTCTGCGGCTGCATGGTCCATGTCAATCTTTGTTTTTTGTTGTTGTTGTTTTTTTACACCCCTCCTTCCTTTCCTGGCGCTCCTGGCCCCTTACTTTGATCACACTGCTAAACACACGCACAGTCACTCAGGAAACAGGAAGTCCCAGACGACTGTCTCTTCCTGTTTCACTCTTTGTTGTTTTGGCTTTGATTCATCCAGACTGTAATACACAGATCGACACGATCAAGGTGTCGGGTGTCTGTTTCCACTAAGCCGTCGTTCAATCCAAATGACACACCTTTATACTCCGGTATCTTTCTTTCATCGAGATGAAATGCCTTCCAATGCAAAGCGGCGTTGTTTTATTCCCCTGACGCCACAACAATCTGCTAGACTGTTTCTAGCTGCTAACTTGTTGCACAACATTGTGTGTTCCGCAACACTGAATGGACCGATAAATAGATAAACAGTCATACAGGGTGAATATGATCATCATAATTTGTGGTTTGGTCTGAATCCTTGAGCCAGTTCAGGCTGTGAATTTTCTTTCGCCCTCAATTCCATGACAAAGCAATGGGTTTCAATCTGTCCCAAGTTGCAGTGCTGGAGCAACAATTTGTTTCCTCTCCAGGATCTTTCTTGCTTAAAAGAGAGATGAAAGGAAGTGCGGGGGGGTTCTTCCTTTTTTTTTTATCATGAGCGAAATTTGAGAAATTGGATTTCATTTATCCGGTAAACTACTTGCTCTGTTTGACCTCCACACGCCGTAAAAGCGTCAGTGCGGAGAAGCATTGCATCAGCGTGAATAACAAAAGAGGTTTCAGTGTGTGTAAACACACACACGCACACCTCGCACATTTGCTCTGGAATCTCAAAGAGGCACGGCGTGCATCGCTCGATTCACATCGAGCCGAGCGTTTATCAAAGCGCTGCCACTTTTTTTCTCACCGTTTATAAAGTGTTTCCTCTGTACCTGATGCTCTCTCTTCAGCTGTGGTGTGTTTCCAAGGCGTGAACGTATTCGACACGCGTGCAGAGGAAGGGCCTTTCATGGTAAAGATTAATTAAAGCTGAGGCGAGGCAGGGTTGTGTTTGCATGTGACAGTGATGACAGGGTATCTCTGAGACAAAGGCGTTCTAGAACTTCACAAGCTGATTTTAAAATTATGCCTTATGGTTTCATTAAGTGCCACACATATTCACGCCAACACGCGCTCACTTCCTGCAAAGTATTCACGAATATTTCTGGACAGGAAGGTTCGAAGGTTGTCATCATCGTCTTGCACCAATATTGGGCCGAGAACTGTAAACATTCTCGAGTCAATGTTTTCGTATCACGCTGACCCAGTGATGCGAAAAGCCAAGCGAACGACTGTATGATCTGACTTTATCTCACCGACACGACCGGTCCTCCATTCCAGGCGTTTAAAACTGACCCGATGTCATCTCTCTTTCAAACTAGCAATCGATCAAATGCTCAAGCACCAAAAGCAAGCAAGAATCGCGCAAGGTTTCGCCTCATTTCTTCTATCTCCATACAAAGTGCGGGCCACGCTTTAGTGGCTTCTCATGACGGCACGAGATGAGCATAACGGCTGCCACGTCCTTGTGTAAGATTATCTCTCCATTAGCACAAACACGATCTCTTATTGCAGTCAATAAAACATGCCATTCTAATTACGAGGGAGGGAGGCTGCGTGGGTTTGAACGACACTCGTTGCTTTATTGCACTGAAGATGCTGGTTGGCTGCGGAAGATTTATGAATGTAATGAATCAAGTCAAAATTATTCCTGATTATAATTAAGGCAGCAGCCGACGGAGACATGCGCAAAGGTCTGAGTCCACTTGCAGGATTATCAAATTTGTTATTATTTATTTATTTATTTATTTATTTATTTATGATGACAACAACTGTGTTGTAAACTGTCGTTTCTTCACGATTCGCACCTGATATTGACTCAATCGGTCCTTTACTTCGTGCTCCTGGTTTCAATCTTGTTCATAAATGGACACAAATAGACCTTTTGCTTTTGTGAGATCCATCCACTCTGACTCCTGGTCTCTCCGAAAGTCTGTTTATTGTTTCAACTGCGGAATAAAAAAATATTCTGTGACCTTCTTCCAGAGAAATCCTTTGAGTCTGGGTTTGATATCATCTTTTCCAAGACTAATTCACACAATCTCAGGCACAAGCTATTTCTTTTCCTCCATACTAAGAGGAAGTACCATATGGTTTCTCAGGGTTGGAGTCGTAAAGGTTAAATGTCGGAGTGTGTGCATCTGAGGCGAGGGTGTTGCCGAAAAGCCCGCTGAGAACGAGCGCGCTTTCCCAAGGGAAACTAAAGCCACTTCCTTTCTTTCTGGCTTGCTGCCTTGTACTCTAACGTTGGGAACATGTACTTGAAGTTATTCAGCTCTCTGAGTGATCACTGGACGTAAGATGGAGTTTTGTTTTGCTTTTTTGTCGAAGTGTAGACGTACTTGGATCAGTGGGTCAAACCAACTTGATCTTGTACTAATTCTCAGAAATAGACACAAGTGTTTACGACGATATAAACTTTCCAACATCTGGTCAAATGGGGCAAAGATACTGTATATACACAGTACATTTTCTCTCATTAGACATATCCTGGAATGTCTGAGCAAACCAAGGATAAATGAGCAAACCATTAGAACAATTAACGTTCTCAAGCCAACTCTGTCAAAAGGGACTTTTCGTTATTTCCAGCTGAAACAGGATACGACTCATGAGTCACAACGCAACCAGTGGGTGGAGGAAGGAAGAGCTGATATTCTGAAGGATCTCAGGAAATACACTCCTGACCTCAAATTTATCTGGAAAGTCAAAATTTCAGTTTAAACTCCCCAAAAAAGTTATCCAACTGAAGACAAGTTCAGACTTGATAGGAATTGGGTTGGATGGTGGGATAAGGTTCAGGTCAAACAGAGGGATCATGATGGAAGGAAATAGTTGGGGACCGATGAAAGGTAAATGTGAGAACCTGATCAACAATCGAGCCTGAATCAGGGTTTCATGAAGCCAGTTGAGTCTCATGGAGGGACGTCGGATCTCCAGGATCTGATGAAGAAAGAGCATCAAAAAACGAGTGGAGAGATTCAGTGTAGAATCAGTGTCTCATGAAAGAGTGGTCTGATGGAATGATAGATGATAATGGAGGGAGATTATCAGACTCTGATGGAGTCAGAGTGATGAAGTAATGCACGAGAAGATAGAGAAGGACTGGGTTTGGATCTGGAGAGAGGTGGAGTATGATACAGAGAGGGTCAAAGCACGATCAAAGGGTAGAGTCAGAACTGACATTGGATTGGAGTTAGGGTCGAGCTATTCACATTCAGAGCGGGTGGATGGACGGGTGGATGAAGTCAGAATTGGAGGGAGGGATGAAGACAAAATCTGATTGAGGGAGAAGCTCTGGGACTGATGGAGGAAGAATGATAGTGTGGTGGGGGGTACGAATGTGATGAAAGATATAGATTCATAGATGTAGAGAGTGAGGATGGGACCTGACAATTGGAATAAGGATTTGATGGAAGGAGGCGCAGCAGGATGGAGGAATTAGACCAGGACCTTGAGGAGGAATGAAGGGTGGGAGAGTCAGGGACGAAGTCAGCGTGTGATGGAGGAGGTAAGGTGGGATCTGACAGAAGATGTAAAGTCGATCTGAAGACAGGAGTCGGGATCTGATTGAGAAAGAGTTGTAGTGTGATGGAGGGGTGAAAATTTGATAGAAAGAGAGAGATGGATTATGATGGGGAGAGGAAGGGTAAGGTCAGGGTCTGATGGATGGAAACAGTTGCAGACTGATGTTAGACTCAGACCTGAGACTCGGAGTGCATTCATTAAGTACCAACTTGCCAAATCACTAATAATACTTAAGCCTCCGCTCTGGGGCTGTCAACCACACACAAGTCAATAGATCGATACTGCTTACATCCACACACATACACATTCTCTCTCTCTCTCTCTCTCTCTCTCTCTCTCTCGGTCTCTTAGTCTTCGGACGTGTCCAATATAATAAACTCTGTCCATCTTCACTCCCATCATCATCTATCTGGTGCTACATCTCTAAATTCTGCCCATGATTCCTGGACGAAAGAGTACAGCTTGTTAACCCCCCCGTCCTGGACTTCCGAGTGTGCACTGGGGCCTGGATTAGCTAATTAAGGGCAAGCGAGCTGGATCCAGAGCTTGTGTGGCGTTCTGTTTTGACAGTTGGGCTTAGCGAGGTGCGATTAGGGACGAGACCGTGTAGATCCCTCTAAGCCCTTGTAAGCCCAAGACGGACGAACGGGTAAGGTTTTGCAGGAGGAGGATGGAAGGATGGAGGGATTTAAGAGGACGAGAAGAGATTGACAGCTGGAAGTGCAGAGAACACACTCCATCCTGAATCAATACCACCTGCAGGACCCCCGGGACCAACAGGAGGTATCGGCTTTTTTGTCTCTTGTACTGTTTCCCATTGCAAGGTCCATTTCTTTTTTCCTTTCTTTCTTTCTTTCTTTCTTTCTTTCATTCTTTCTTTTCGCATTCATATTTCTGTATTTGGCCATTGTGAAAAAGATCTTCGTACTTGATGTGTGTCTAATCACTCAGTTTTTGGGAAGTGACTCCTCATTAAGCAAATCTAACCAGTGAACGTGTGTGTGTTCATCATGCGAGGTGGATTAGCATTATCTAAAACTCTCCAGGCTTGCTAAGTATCATTGCGCCACGCTTAAGTTAAGGTGCAGCCGGGCCTGATTTGCATAAGTAATTAGCTAATGTGCTGTTCAATTTCTCGCCCATCTGCGTGGCCAGGCAGGCCCTCATTGCTCAAATTGACAGGCCGCTCTCTATCGCGCGCCACACCGCAACAAGGCTCGCTCCAAATTAATTTGTCAACCTTCTCTAGTAATGGGACGTTCACCTTGAAAACTCAATTTACCTGAGTCTGTCTGAAAGCGAGGAAAAGGAGAAAAGGCAAGAATTTGCGCCGAAACACTGCAGCGACAACAAAGGAATTACTGCAAGCTTTCTGACAGCTTTTCAGAAAGTGGGCTGGGGGAAAAAAAAAACGAGCGTGAGGGAACACCCGTACACACACACACACACACACACACACACACTGGAGCAAAAGAAGTAAGCGGCCATGTTAGATCTCTGAGAAATTCTCAAAGTCTCATCCATCGAAAAAGTAAAAGATAAATCATTAAAAGTCAACATTTGTTTTATCCGCAGTGAATACAAATAAAATGTGACCAATTTGTTTCAAAAATGATGTGAAAAAAATGTGATTATTATGCTCATGACTGATTATGTAAGATAACAGTGAAAGTTTCACTGCTCTCAAAGAATCAGAATTTCAAATAAGATGATGAGAATTAATATTTTACGTTGAATATGTGACTTAAATGAGATTAAAACTGAGTAAAAAAAATACGATGATCATTAAATGATTGTCGATTTTCATGTATATCTCAAAAAAAAAACGTAGACATTTTATCCCTTTGACTTTTTCGATCAAATAAAGTTCGCTGGATGAATTCATGTCTTTTGACCGAATCAAATTTGTGACGCTCTTTCCAGAGCAAAGCCGATTTCTTTGCGGACGAAACATCTTTCTGTCTCCTGCTTCCTTTTCCTTTGTTCGATGGTTTTCTTCTCTTTCTCATTCTCAGTGGGCATTACGCTGGGCTGGCACGGGCACCATCTATGCCAGGGTGTCGAGCTCTGGGATCACTCAAGGAAATGGGCCAAAAAGTGAATTTAATGAACCCTTTGCACCCCCAAAAATTAATTTTCAGTCTGATCTCTTAGCTGGAGGCGGCGTGGAGCCCTGGGACCCTCGGCCTTGTTTGTGACGGCCTGGATGGAGGTGTGTGAAGCGTGTGTGCCTTCGCAACTCGTATAAGGAAACAATTTCCCCCCAGTTGCTTTTTGTCCCTCATGTTTCATCAGTCATTTTCGTTCTCGCGACTCAGAGACGCATACTTATTAAATTCCTTTGTGCCGGGCGCCTGGGCCTCTCTTCGTGGCGCTAAAATGGCTATTCATTTCACCAGCTGCCTCACACAGCAACAAAGTCCCTGGGAAGTAGTGACGGGGACATCACACTCACACACACTCTCACAGGCACGCACACACACAATAAATCCACTGCTCACAGATTTGCATAAAGCGTATATTGTACACTCATGATGACTCTCTTTGACCTCCGGGCTAATTTTTTTAAAATAATAATAATAACTATTTACAGATAAAGACAAGGTTCAGATGTTCCTTTTTTTTTTTTTGACATGCGACCTCGACTCACAGTCTCCAAAATGTCCCCAAACCGTCAGGACAGATTTCGGCTAGCAAGGGCTCGTCAGTTTGTTCACAATAAAACCACCAAAATTGCTCCAGCTAGCAAGAGGAAGGCTTTTTATTTTTATTTATCACTTCATCTCCAAAAGCTTTGAGAACAAAACTTGATATCAAGTAAATACACTTTAACCTAGCTTTAAAAATCCCAGATTGAGGCTTTGTCCTTATCTAACTCCTGAAAACGCCGACAGACTTCCAGGACCAACTAAGGCTCGTCAGTGTGCTAACACTTCACCCACAAAAGCTTTTGTAAAATAAGCGTTGAAATAAATCCGTTCAGATCTGCCTTAGTTTCAAAAAAATCCTATGTTTTTAAAAATTTGAACTCATTTTCCCTTTCAGGCTTGAACCTCATCCGAGTTCAAAATTCAAGATATCTCCAAACTAGCAGGACAGATTCCAGCTAACAAGCTAGTTATCATGCTAGCGACAAGTGATCCTTAAAAAAAATTCCCTTTTGAGGCTTTTAACCACCAAATTTTTTTTGTTGAGTCTTCAAAATGCCAAGTTTGGCATTTTTCTTTCCCATTGTATGAATTACAGCTTTTCTATATCATTTGGTAACATGAATACAGTTAGCGCTAAGTCTTGACTCAGCTCCTGACAGGATTTCTGCTAGCACTGTTTTTCAAACTCCTCAAAAATGATTCCAGCTTCCATTCATAAATGCTTGTCTTTAATCTAGCCTCCATCTCCCCGGCCCAACAGTAAGTCAGTACTACTCCTTATACACACACACACACACACACACACACACACACACACACACACACACACACACAGACATCTCCATATACACTTTATTCCTCACTGTTAATTTTGATTTTTCACTTAATTTTAAATTTGGTGTTACGTTTGAATTCTGTTTTTTTGTGTAGTTGTATTGTGAATGTTTTGTATAATTGTATTGTATACGAATTAAAAAATAATACTAATAATAAATAAATAAATGCTTGTCTTTTTTTTTTAAAGAAAATGTTGGCTTAAATTACAGTGTAAACTTTTCTCACGAAACTCGTCGCTCATCAGAGTCGAGCTTTCTGCCTGCAGCGAATAGCTGATTAAAAGTACATCACTAATTCAAAAAAAAAAAAATCTGTTCAAATCTGTGTTGAGACCAAATATTACATTTCCACCACCTTGCTCCTTATTTTTATATATTTTTTAATGTTGTGTGTTTTTCATCGGCTTTATAAACGTTGCTCATAAGCAAACCGTGCGATATTTTTTATTATTATTGTTCACTCCTAGGTTTATGTACAGCAGGTTCTGCAAATGAGCTAAACTATTCCCATCAGCATTCACACACACACACACACACACACACACACACACACACACACACAGCCGCTTTGTGCAATCAAATCCCGAGCCCTCAGATGCCGTGCTGACCAAAGCGCACTCAAACATTTTCCGTGCCATTTAGCGCCTACCGTGTGTACCGCTCTGCTCTGACTGTGTGTGTGTGTGTGTGCCCGACCTTGGCCTGTGCCATCTGCAGCCGGCAGGGTTGGGCAGTAAAGCATCGCGACCCTGAGCTTTGGGCACGATACGCCCCCATGAGGGGCCGGGCCAGATGGCACTCCCTACTAAGAAGCTTTTACTGCCACTAAAGATGCCTGGGCAGCATGCTGTCTCTCTCTCTCTCTCTCTCTCTGACTGTCTCACTCTGTCTCAGTCAATCAGGGTCTTTCTCTCATTGTCTCTCTGTCTCTATTTCTGTCTCTCTCTCTCTCTCTCTCTCACTGTTACTTTCATTTGCTGTTTCTCTCTCTCTCTGTCTCACTCTCGTGTAGTGTGGCTCTCACTCTCACTGTCTCTCTGTCTCTGTCTCACTTTCACTCATTATCTCTCTGTCTCTCTTTCTGTCTCTCTCTCACTGTTACTCACTTTCATTTGCTGTTTGTGTCTCTCTATCTCTCTCTCTCTTTCACACTTTGTCCCTGTCTCACTTACTCTTATGCTCTCTCTCTCTCTCTCTCTCTCTCTCTGTCACACTGTTTCTGTTTCACTCTCATGTAGTGTGGCTCTCACTGTCTTGCTGTCTCTTTCTCACTTTCACTCATTGTCTCTCTGTCTCTCTTTCCATCTCTCTCACTGTTACTCACTTTCATTTGCTGTTTCTGTCTCTCTCTATCTCTCTCTCTTTCACACTTTGTCTCTGTCTCTCTTTCTGTCTGTCTCTCACTATTTCTCACTTTCATTTGCTGTCTGTCTCTCGCTCTCTCTTTCACACTTTGTCCCTGTCTCACTCCCTCTTCTCGTCTCTCTCGCACACACACACACACACACACACACACACACACACACACACACACACACACACACTCTCTTACTCTCTCACTCTAT
>JAODOK010000013.1:3659627-3667010 GCA_027576575.1 Netuma bilineata
CGGAGCTGCTCTGCTAAATTACACAAAAGTGTTTCACACACTAAACACACGCTAATTGAAAACGTGACGGCGTGAGGACTCTCCATTTTTAACCCGTGAGGGTTTAACAATATCACGATCATGTGCGACAAGTTTTCACGCTGTGTGTGCCATGTTAATTCCTCCACACACTCGCTGTCAGAGCCAAACCTCTTACTGAGAGCTCAATAAAATCCAAATGAAGGTGAAGCACATATATATATATATGTGTGTGTGTGTGTGTGTGTGTGTGTGTGTGTGTGTGTGAGAGAGATAGAGATAGAGAGAGATGTCATAGAGTGTGTGTATATGCATGATTGTTCCTTGTGGAATTAAAACTGGAAGCCCGGACACGAAACAACAGGCTAGTTATTGCCCTGTGTTATTGAAATCAGAAGCCAGTTCACTAGCAAGCTAGCAAACATTACGCTAATTATTATATTACGCCATTAAAATCATAAACATTAACTCAGATTATTCACTAGCTTTTGTATTTAAAGCAAGGTTACTAAGAGAACTAATACTGAGGCGAATTATTACGTTGTGGAGCTCCTTCACTCGTAAGCTAGCAAGAATTAAGCTAATTGTGAGCTGATGTTGTGGAGTTAAAGTGACTAGCCGAGTGACAAAACAATATGCTCGCAATTATTTTCAGGAACTGAAACCAGTCAACTGAAGTCTTTGTTAGTTAACGCGCAAACATGAGGCTGATTCTGATATTATTGTGTTGAGCTACATTGCTAGCAGGCAAACATTAACATTAGCATTAATATTAACATTATGCTAGCTAGCATATTAAATCACTCAAACTGTTAGCAAGCCAGTTCATATTAGCAAAAATTCTGTGGTAATGTGTGTGTATTATTGTTGTTGCTGGGTTTTTTGGGGGGTTTTTTGGTTTGGTGTAGCTGCACCTGCCCGCCCCCCCCCCCCCCACACACACACACACACACTTCCAAAAATCATTAGCAGGCTACAGCTGAAGCCATTAGTCGGTCACCTGTATGTTTCTAATGGAGTCATTATGGAGGCAGCTGGAGGGAAACACTTGTTCCTTCGCGTTGCATGCCTGCACTCGCCTTCGTTTCATCGGTGCCGGGGAAAAAAAGGCGACAGTGTGTGTGTTTTAACATTCCCTCATCATTTGTGCTGCGAATGTTTCACATTAAGTAAAAGACGGATTCATGAAGCGTGTCAAAATCAGACGTGGTTTTCTGACTGAGCCACTTCAACACGTCCTGATTTTTATTTCAAGCTAAAAATACAATCATGGCAATCATATCACAGTGCGACAGATAGCAAGCTTTCCAAGCTACTTAATATCAGCTAGCCGTAGCGACACATTAGCATGACGTTGTGATATGATCAGACAGATGCTAACTTGTCACACTGCTCGACGACTCACGAGTAAAACTAGTATTTTCAAATAATGTTGTGGAAGTAAAAAGAAGGTCATGAGGTCAAACATTTGTTCCTGGTCATACCATATTGTCAGAATTTTGTGACAAAAATAAATCAGGTCGCCTCCAGTTACTGTCAAACTGTATTAGCATGAAAAAGACAGTTCAGGAAATGAGAAATATACCACAGATTTTTGTTATCATGATGCTTTTTGCTTTGTCTCAAGTCCTCTCTCAAGGACTTGTTTTCAAAATGTCCGTCATTTCACTTCACGAATCAGATGAGCTAAACGTCATGAGGTGATGTTTAGAACAAAAATCAGCATGCTAATTTTCCTCATGCTGGACACCTGAATACACACGAGTTATCTTGTCACTTTATGAGATACAACTTTGACAAAGATCCTGCCACTATTCTTGAAAAGGCTTGCTAGGAAACGTGTTCTCGAAAAATACTTCAGAAAAGTTGTTTTTTGGGTTTTTTTTTTTTTAAATTAATCCTATATCTATCAACAACTGTTCGGCTTACAGAGTGGAAACAAACCGCTAAAACCAAGTGGCTTCTCACTGGTGTGTTGAGCGAGCATGATCTTGAGTCATCGCGGCTAATAAGCACCGTTAAACACTTCCCTTTGGAGAAATCGTGCCCAACCCAACACCTCGACCCAAGTTCCACATGCCTGGTGGTACCCTTTGAAAATTATCTGGTATCCATAGAAACCAATCAGAATATGAATGCGAAGTGCATTTTAGGTCTTAAAAGGTGCCAAATGTTTCTTGAATCCACTCGACTCCACCAGTCGTTCTCAAAGTAGGGTTTGGGGAACCCTACGGATCCGTGATGCATCGACAAAGGTATCGGATCTTTTCTTTTATTTATTTATCTTTTAATTATTGTTGTGTTTCCGTGGAAATCACATCCTACATTTTCAAAGTCGTGATATTGAGTTGTCCAAGTATTAAACTCTGACCGAATGTGTGTTTTCAGTGAAAAGCTCAGAAACTTCATCAGGTATGAATTGATAAATATGTATAATGAATCATGTTCATGAAACAAATTCATACTTGGGTTGTGGAGAGGGTTATTGATATTGTAAATGATTTTACACTTAAAAAGGTCTCTGGCTGCAGACGGTTTAAGAAACCCTGGACTAAACCACTGACTTTCACAGACACCAAGGGTTGGGTTTCGGGTTTTTTTTGCTTGTTTGGGGTTTTTTTTAGTCGAGCTGCATGAGTAGGCAAAAGATCATCACTTGCTTCAGTTGAAAGAAAACAACAAAGTCATATACTATGTGTGGGGTTTTGTTGCTGTTGTTGTTGTTGTGATGATTGTTCTACAAATGGTTTTCATTTATGCAGACTAATGAAGCATGTAATCAGCAGACGGCTGCTCTCTTAACATGCTATTTGATCCTAATGGACATACTGCTCACTGTATTCTGTATGTGCAGCTGCACAAGTGATAACAAAGACAGCGGTAAGACAACATTTTGCATGTCCTTCTGATATTGTGAGCTTTGTCCAAAACTGTCACTTGTTGTGGTATGAGACAAAATGTCAAATTTAACACGGTCTGAAAAACGAGATGAAAATGAATCAGTAGTGACGTCTTTTCCTGGGTGACTTTAAGTCTGATTGAATAACAAGTGACTGTTCCAGTTCTTCACGTTCTCACAGCGTGTCTGTTCACAAGTCCGAGCTCCTCGTGTATAGAGTGCACACGGGGGTCAAGAGAGGGTGCTCAGTCTGATAACGGATGCTCGCTCGCTCGGATTTGTCTTGAATCACGCTTTCTCGTTCTTTCTGTCTCGCTGTCTCGTTCATGCTCTAAACCCCAGGGTCTGGACTTCATTAGGTCCAAACCCTGTCTCCCCTCCCCACCCCTCACCTCACCGCCCCTCCCCTCCACCACCACCACCACCACCTCCTTCCTCATGTAGACAGAACAGAGGCGACATAATTCACTTTGCCAGGTTTTACAGTGTGGGGTAGGGGACCAGAGAAGGGTCAAGTGAAAGAGTGAAATCTGTTCCCCAGCTGTGTGCTCACCCCACAGCCTAAAAAACAGAGAGAGAGAAAGAGAGAGAGAGAGAGATACTTGGGGTAAAATAACCCCCTGCCGAGACAGTCTATCGAAATTGCTCTGTCTGTCTCCACCTTTCCTTCCATCAAGATTAATCCAGTTTGCATCAGATTCCTGAGAAAATCGCCCTCACACATTGAACACAGTATGTCAACACACACACACACACACACACAGACCATATATATAGTCACTCCACAATCCCACATCGAACCCAAAGCACCATAAATAAATATTTTCTTTCTTTCAGCGTGTCACTTCTTTCCCATAAACGAGGACTCGCTCACTAATCTGCACTTTCTCGACAGGCACCTCATCAGCACCTCGGAGTGTAAAACCACACCTGTACCTCACACATGTCAGTCTTGACAGCACCGAGCACAAAGTGTCACTCAGTCACTGATTCATTCGTTCATTCATTAGTTTCAAATTTTAAAATAAATAAATAAATAAGCAAATTAGAAAATAAATAAATAAATAAATAAATAAATGCTATCAGGTCTTGTCATCGTCTAGTAATTAACTAATCATGGTCTCATAATGTAGTGTCTATAATAAATGCATTATTATTATTATTATTATTATTATTATTATTATTATTATTATTATTATTATTATTATTGTTGTTGTTGTTGCTGTTGTTGTCTAATTATGAGCTAATAAAAGGTAATATGATTCTCGAACTTCCATCTAGCACTAAAACATGTTGTTGTTGTTGTTGTTGTTGTTGTCATTGCTGTTGTTTTGTCCTCAACTCTACATCACTCATAAATCTCCTGCCTGCATGTCAATAATTATTATGATTCATAGAACATTATTTTTCAGCTCATTTTGGATGAATCTATCACTCCTACTGCACATGTGCAAGAAATCAAAGGACAGTAAATCATTCAGCTGACTCAGGAGGTGTTTTGTTCTTGAGTGTAAATATAAATGCTCCTCTGGAATAGTTTATTTGTTGAATTTTGGGTGCAGCTTTGTTGTTGTCGTTGTTGTTGTTGTTGTTGTTGTTGTTGTTTTTCCCCGTAGATGATTTTACCCACATTATCCGACAAATGATATCAGTGAAATTATTCGAATATTTTAACACTATTTTAAAAACTAAATATCCAGTATAAGAGAACATCTCTAAATCTAAAACTTGTGCTTGCTTTTTTTTTTTTTTTTTAGATTTTTCCTGTTTGTAAGATGACGCATGCATGAACCGTCCAAAAAAGCGCACGTGCTCGCTCATCATGCCGTGGAAAACCCGAAAATCTGATTTTTCGTTCCCTTCTTTGCAAAAAAAATAATAATAATGTACTTTTTGTGTGTTGTCCTGTCTTTTAATCAGCATTTCAGCAACGACTTTTCACACGAATTTCATCAAACGTGCCGAGTTGTAAAAGTTCCACCTGATGCGCTCAGACTCCCTGTGCAATTTCATTCACCAAATCATCACACGATTGCACACAACGCGCAGTGTCTTTCAGCTTGAGGACGTGTCTCTGCAGAAGTCCAGCTCCAATTTGTAAGAAAACCCGGGAAAAAAATAATAAATGAACCTGGCGCGCGCGCGTGGTGCAATTAATCCGGAACGCCGCTGTCGGATTGAACGCAGTGATTGGGGTTCCGGTCTGACGCTGCGCTTTTGTTCCATTTGGAAGAATTTCATGACATTGTGGTGAAGTTGGGTGGATATTTCCAGGCCAGCCTGCATGCACGAGAATGCATGCACAAGGCTGTAAATTAAAATAAAGAAATCAATCAATAAACGTACTAACTTTTCGGTTTGTTTGTTTTTGTGGGGGTTTTCTTTGCACACGTGCATGAAGAATATATATTTTTTTTAAAAACATCTCATGCAAGCTGCATTTAAAAAAAATTTAAAAAGTTATCCTGTAATTCCAAACTGAGATCCATTTCTTCTGTTTTGTCTCCTGATTTATTTTTTTTTCTCTCCTTGACTTCCACAAGTACTTGAGTTCCAACTCAGGGTTTTTATCAGGTGCTGTGAGTTTTAAGTGTATTATTATTATTATTATTATTATTATTATTATTATTATTATTATTATTATTTCTACACGTGCAAGACAAGCTGAACTCTCTCGGGCGCGCGGCTGCTCCAAGGCGCGCGTTTTTGGTTTGTTTGTTTTTTTCCACAACTCCAGCTGTGTTTCCTCCTAATCCTGCTCGTGCACGAAATATTTTAGTGCTCTGATATCTGAAAAGATGCTTTAATGTGTGTGGGGTTTTTTGTAAAACGTGCCAAAATGAGAAGATCGTGTTAGTGCATGCAGTGCTGTTGTGAGAAGGGAAATCAGGGTTTTGAGAACATTTGCAACAAGAAATAAAATAATTTCTTATTTATTTATTTATTTATTTTCAATGCAACAATTTTATGCCTCGGTAAGCTTTTGCATGCCTGCACTGACTCTCTTGTATCACCCTCGAGAAAGTTTTGGATGTTCAGCTTCATTTTTACGCACTCTCCAGAGACACGCTCCTGCACTAAACAAGCCCAGCATGCTTTGTGCGCGTGCACCGTGCATGATGCATGGTGCACGATGCATGTTCACCCAAAAGCATGGTGCATCTTGTCTCTCTCTCTCTCTCTCTCTCTCTCTCTCACACACACACACACACACACACCACACACACAGATGATGTCTCACCTTTGCGCGGCCGTGTTGGCGTCCAGTATCCCGGCGCTCTGCATCCAAGAGCGCACCGGAGTCATGCCGCTGGCGAGCGGTTCCTCCTTCATGGTGAGCGCTCCCCGAGGGAGACCGTCCTGGATGGAAAACATGAACACGGCCCTCGAAAGCAGCTATTGGAGCAGAATTATTAAAAAAGAAGAAGAAGAAGCAGAAATCCTCCAGATTAGCTCTAAAAACCAACTGAAAGGGAAAGGGAGGGGGCAAAAAGAAATAAGCGACCAAAAAAGAAAGTGTCAATAGGGTCCTTATCCTCTCCAAAGGGGTCCTTGATGAAGGCGCGCGAGCGCTCCGTATCCCACCGGGTTGCTCCTCTGTTATTTTAGATTCCCAATCATCAACCTCGCAAGTTCAAGATGAAACCGGTGTGTGTGTGTGTATGTGTGTGTGTGCGTGCGTGCGTGTGTGTGTGCGTGCATGCGTGTGTATGTGTGTGTCTAGTTAAAAGAGGGAGGAGAGAACTCGCCAAGCATCTCAAAGGAGAAAAGCACCGGATCAAGGCGCGCGCGCGGTCGAGAAGTTGCTCAGAAGAAGGAGGAAAAAGACGCGAACAAAACGCGCGCGCGGATGAAAAAGCGGCGATGAAAACGGACGCGCGTGCTTCAAAAAGAAGGAGGACGAGTAGAAATGCAATGATTAGCGAGCGAACAAGAAGAGGGAGGGATGGAGCAAGGGAAGGCTTCGCGCGCTCCTCAGGGAAAAGGCGGATTGGGTAAGAAATCGCACTCCCTCTCCTCCCTCTTCTTCCTCTCCTCCCCTCCATCCGTCTCTTCACGGCTCGTGCGTCCCCGCGGACGCGAGCGCACCTTCTCACCGGAGCTGGGCGGGACCCGAAGCAGGAGGAGGGCGTGGATTTTGGCCTTACAAGGCGAGCTCATTTGCATGTTCGAGGCGTGGGAATCATCTGATTGGCGTCGCGAGTGAAACTTGTGCAGCCTGGTTCCGTCCCAAACCTGAAGTGACCTGCGTGGTTCGACACCGGAACACTTCAGCACGAGCTGAATGAATTTAATTTTGAAAGATCAGGATGAGCCAGTGAGAGTAGAAACACATCACAGAGGGACAGAATCAGGATCAGTCCAGAACTGAGATCAGGAGATCTTCTCGCCTCTGTGTGTGTGTGTGTGTGTGTGTGTGTGTGTGTGTGTGTGTGTGTGTGTGTGTGTGTGTGTGTGTGTGTGTG
>JAODOK010000013.1:3776633-3789655 GCA_027576575.1 Netuma bilineata
TATCTTTTCTCTCTCTCTCTCTCTCTCTCTCTCTCTCTCTCTCTCTCTCTCTCTCTCTCTCATATGCTCTCGCTCTCTCTTTCACACTCTTGCTCTTTTTCTCACACTCCTGCTCACCCTGCTCTCAGCTCTGTTTTTTCAAATAGAACAGTGATGGTGACATAAATGAAGTGCCTCTTGAACCTCAAGACTTTGAGCATTGAAAATGCACATCAGTATCATGAATGGATAAGTGCAGCTCGTACCCTGCAACATCTCCAAAATCCAAAATAAAATGGAGAAGTTGGATGATTATTTGGAAGAAGTCGTGGTGTGATTCTTTGCTCTCATGAAACATGAGGCTTTTTTCTTAATTTGTTGATTTTAAAAATATATATATTTTTAGTTCTTTCCATGAAACACTGACTTTCAGTGAACATTTTTTGCCAGACGCCTGTTCATGTTCACAGATGGTACGAACACAGGAAACACTGACTCTGAGTCCATGCTTGTGTGTGTTTCAGTGTGCGAGTTGCATGTTCACAGTGACTGCGCCCTGTTCGTCTGCAGCGACTGTCGTCTGTGTCACCAAGATGGAAGTCAGGACTACGTAAGTGTCACAGTGCACTGTGTATACAACCTAGAATAGTCTTCTTCCTGTAAACAGAACAGCAACCGAGAGTGCCAAAGGTTTTGGTAGCTGGTGTCATGGAAATGCACAGGTGTCCTAAATTCATCATTTTGGTACTCATTAATGGCTGTATCTCCTTATCTGCTGACCTCTGACCCCATGCCAGGACATGTTCCATCACCACTGGCGGGAGGGAAACATGGCGTCTGGAGCACGCTGCGATGTGTGCCGGCGTGCCTGCGGCTCCTCCGACGTCCTCGCCGGGATGAGGTGCGAGTGGTGTGGCGTCACGGTAAGCTCTGAACTGTGCACATGAGTACAGGGAGAAAGAAACGAAAGGAATAAAATAAACGAGCCTTGTGAGAGGATGTGTGACTGAGCGTGAAGCTGAGGATTTTCCTCTGCGTCCCAGTGCATGATCTCCACCCTTCCTTTTATTCGTGCTGTTCGATTTTGTTCGCTGAAATATTTATTTGAGAAAAGGCGTCATCGTTGACTGCCCGTGATGTCAAGCGAACAGCAATTTACTGATCCACGTGCCAACTAAAATGAGAACAAGATCGGATACAGAGACAGAACGAATGTACGTACAAGTCGTGTATACCTATCACGCACATTGTATTCAGACTGTATATATGTGTGCGACATTGCAGCAACACCTATCTGCAAAAAATTATTAGAATAACGTATATTAAGATGGATAGAAATACAGTAAGACGACATATTAAACAGTAAATGTTAGTATTCTCAGCATAAACCTTTTCCACCAAGCGTAGAAAATTTCAGTCCTGTTATTTTCTTGATTCTTCTTATGATTGGTCCAAAGGTATTAATTATTTCTCTAAAATGCAGCTCGGATAGTTGTAATATCAATGTGCTCCTTTTAATACATTATTTCTCAAGTAATGGCTGATACTGACTTGAAAAGTGGATGCTGCATGTGACATGAATGGAAGGAGTCTCCAGTGTCAGTGGGAACGCTTGACAGTTTTTACACCACAGGAAAATATAATAGCTTATTAGGGCCACTGTAGATTAAAACAAATAGAGCTTGGGGGATGGGGGAGTGATATTCTGAGAGAAAAAAAAAAACCTCAGGTTTAAGTCAGAAATTTGTGGGGGAAACCCTCTGATATTTTCCAAGATGTCAAGATGATAATGTGGGAGGAAAAGCTCAGAAATTCTCATTAATTTATGGGGGGAGTCACAAGTTTTCAGAGAAAGAAAACTTGTTAAAATAGTGGGGGTTTTGGTCAAGGAAGTGCATCGACTACAAACACTGTTTCTGATAATACTCGGCTCCACCATTTCAAAGGAATTTTTGCGCAGTGAGAAGAATCCATGCACTGAAAATAACCAGCAACTGCTCTTGCATGATAGTTATACGTTTATAAACAGCTCAGACAAAAAACAGGCACAGATGAACAAAGCTGTGTGGTTTATACATTCACATGCTCCCTGGCTGCAGTGCATTCTGGGAAATGGAGTTGAAAATCTCAAAGCACTTTTTTTTTTTTTGAAATTGCGTGATCGAGGAGGAAAGACTGCGTTTCCTTAAACTCTGCTTAGCCGTGGTATCTGTGGTGTGCTGATATTGAGCCAACCTTGCAAAGTGAAGCGATCTGGTTCCTTGACCAAAAAAAGACAAGTTGTGTTTCTCATAAATTTGTAATATATAATATTTTTTTTTATTAACTCGCTTTGGACAGTGTCAACTGGGGGGACGAAGTATTGTTTTCGGGGTTTTTTTTTGTTAGCAACATTCCAGGAAAACAGCTGGACCAATCTTCATGAGACTTTGAGGATAGATGGGCATTGGTCTCAAACAGAACCTCCAACATTTTGAGGGCCATCCAGTCAAGGGTCACCAAAAAGGTCAAAATCGTTTTGGTGCAAATGGTGTCCCAATGTCCTGAATGTGTCACAAATCACTCCCTACTCACTATAAAGTCAGGTTGCTATTTTGTAGTGCTGTCCGAATGTATTTTTGCGCATTATTGCACCCTGTATAGTGCACTCAAAGTATCTCACAAAGCATGACGAAAAGTAGTGCTGTGGCAAAGAAGGGGGAAAAAAAAAAGGCTGCGGCAAACAAGTTTTATCGTTTAATCAACGAGCTTACTATATAATCCTATATATAGTAATTTCCTATATCGTGAGTAGGGTTGCGTGAAAGAATGAGCAATTTAAGACACAGCGTTTGTAACCAATCAGCACTTTTCCTGATCAAGTTCAATTCCCCGTTCTATTTCTTGATAAACTTTGGAACGAATCAGAACTAGAAACGAAATAAGAGAAACCTCATTATGACTTTGTAGTATCAGAAGATAATCAAGAGATAAAAAGATAAACGAAATTCACCTTGTGGTCTGCTAACGTGACTGATTCGATATCAAGTAAGTGGTGGTTATTTTAAGAAAATTGACCTTTTGATCATCACAGCTTTTGTTTGGTCCTTCTGAAAAGTCAAGTTTTGTAATTTTTTTTTTTTTTTTAAAGCTTTTTGGCAGATATTTTGAGTCTTTACACTCGACTTATGAAACAATGTTTTCATGAGTATTCGTGACCTTGAAAGAACAGAGACCAAACTTGTGAGATTGAATCAGTTGTTATAACCATAAAATAAGCGCTACCGGGCGAGGTTTGTTTTGCCTGGCAACACTTTTTTACTTGTAAATTTATGACTTTCATCTTGGACACTAAGTTTTTCCTCAGAATTTTACCCCTTCCCCTTGGGCTGTAATTAAAAAAAAAAATTTCAACAAACCTGGAGTGGCCCTCACACATAATCACAGAAAAGTCTTTTTTTGATGGATGCCAAGATGTCCATCAAATGTGGACCTCTTCATGGAGGTTACGGCATTCTCCAGCACTACAGCTTGTTTATCTTGGAGTGGAACTGGGGCTGGTTCACTTCTACATGCTCTCCAAAGCAGGCAGACACACACACACACACTGGTGAGAAAGGCAGCTGGAAGGAAATGGCCCCTCGTATATTCATCGAAGCATCTAAACATTCTCAGACAAATCACAGATTTATAATCTCTCTAACAACAATAATTTTCCTGAAATGAACAGGAATTCAAATACCTCTGGTATGTGTCGATACATGTTTGGGGACCTGATCATACAGTGCTTTTTTATTTATTTATTTTTTTTTTAAAAGCATACGGTGCTTTTTAATTCGGTCTTTTTTCATTCTCATGACCTGTTTTGTGCTTCCCTTCTGTAGAAGGGTTTTGATTTTTGTTTGTTATTGCTGAGGGTTATTGAATTTTTTTGGGACTATACGTTCTGCTTTTATGCTTATAAATTCGCTCAGTCTCACTCTCCATCGTGTGTGTGTGTGTGTGTGTGTGTGTGTGTGTGTTTGCAGGCGCACGCCTCATGTTATATTATGATCCCTCCCGAGTGCGGTCTGGGTCGTCTGTGCAACATGATCCTGCACCCCAGCTGTGTCCGCATCTGCTCACGCAACTTCAGCAAGATGCACTGCTACCGCATCTCGGAGCCCCCGCAGCAGTGCGAACTGGGTAATCGGCCTGCTGAGATGACACTCATTAATAGAGCCATAGTGGGTAGACTTAAAGCATGTGTTCATGATCCTACAAGATTCTGATTCAGGGTTCCTCAGCAGTGAGTTCTAATCTCACAACAGAAGTGCCTGAGAATTTGCTTCACTTTGTATTTGAGCCAATGTTTATGAAAGTTTTTTTTTTTTTCTTTTCCTTGAGGCTTCAGAAAACTTGATTTTGCACTGATTGGATGTCTTCATCTTTCTAGATATTCTAGATGACTCCGATGTCCAGAACCCAGGAGCATCCAAGGACAATCAGTCCTCAGGCTCATCGGATACCGGTAATGATAGAAAGTGGATAAAATAAAAGTAAAAGTTCCTTTCTGGGCCCTGACTACATTTAATCACAGCTTTCATGAGGGTTGGATGAGCCGCATAAGTTTATGGAAGGAGTTTCCGGAAAGAATTTTCAAAACGGCAAAGTCGAGAAGGTGTCACTGGGTTTTTTGTTTTTTTTTGTATTATTGACCTGTATAACATTATCACAGCTGTTGCTTAAGTGACAGCAGGAATTAACCTGTCATGTGGACAACGTTACGCCACGATTGCATCATGAAGACATCATTGGAGATGTCATTTGCTGTCATGAGTTAATTATTTTTCCAATGAACACAGGTTTCCGAGTGTTTTATTTTTACTAATGTCATGACCTTCCTTCTGTTTGTGTGGTTTCTTAGGTATTAAGAGTGATTGAACGTTTTTCCCCCTCTCTCTCTTTTAGGAAAGCAGACTCTGAGAGTGTTTGATGGGGATGACGGTGTGAAGCGAAATCAGTTCCGGCTAGTTTCCATTCCTAGAATGACCAAGAACGAGGAAGTCGTGGTGAGATTTTAACAGCTTTTTCCCCCATTTCCTGGACTGGTTTTAAAGAACAATAGTATTTGCACCAAGTTCAAGTCAGGATTGACTGATGTCCACGATTAAAGGAAGGAAGCGTGAAATGAGTCAACAAGCACAGGGTTTGTAATTTATTAAAGATGTATTCGGCTGTTTGGTGTGTAATTATGACAGAAATGTCAAGTTACGTTCATATGAAATGGTTTGGCTATTTTATTTATTTTTAAAATCATACTTCCTGTCTGAGCAGGAAGCGGCTCTCCGGGCGTTCTACGTCCCGGACGAGGCGCTGGAATACGAGCTGCAGAATTGCACCCATCCCGATCTGCTCACCGATGACATCATCAACCGCAACGGCGTGCCCGACAACAAGGCCGTGCTGAAGGACGGCCCACCGGAGGTGTGGTTTCTTCGAGCCAAGCCTAAAGATACGGAGTTGCTGAAGATCTATGCTGGCTGGCTCAAGTGAGTGTTTATTGAAACAGCCAACATAGAATCAGGAGCATGGATTTAGACAATACATCCTGACATGTCTAGACAACGCACATGCTGTACGCAATTCTCGAGGGGTGTTTGGTAACAAATTCCTTGAACCCTGTGTCATAGCAATGACAGAATCCTGACTTCCTCATCTGCGCACAGTGCCAGTCAAAAGTTTGAACGCCAAGTTCTAATTTGTTGGATTTTGTTCATTTTTATTCATTACAAGTCATTTATGTCTTAAAGTAATGATGGATGTCGTTTGTCTTTACTGAGTTGAGCGGTTCTTGATATAATATGGATTACTACAGTTGTGGAAGAGGGCTATTTCCTGTATTTTTATTTACTATTTGATCTCAAACACATGAAGGCAACAAACTCGTCCACTAATAAACTTTTGACGAGGCACACCTGTTAATTGAAAAGCATTCCGGGTGACGACCTCGTGAAGCTGTTTAAGGGTAGTATCTCACTGGGCTGCGACAGCCGGCAACTGGTTGGAGACACAACAATTGCGATAAAATATGCGAACTAATGACAATTCTCACTTGGAATCACACTGAATTGATATTCGCATATTTTACTGCAATTGTTGCGTCTCCCACTCGTCGCGGGCTGTCGCAGCCCGGCTTTCCCTCGGCAGGCAGAGAAGTAGAGGAAGCCTTCCGGAAACTGACTTGAGAAGGGTTCGCAATGCTTGGCGACGCATTCGCGGCTATTTTGAGAGAAATTTTGTCGCACAAATTTTTTTGAACATGTTCAAAATTTCACCGACGAAGGTGAAATTCACGTTTTGCGACTCTTGCGAGGAAATTGAGAAGCCCCGCGAATGTTTCAAGACACTTTTGAAACTCTCTCGCGAATGACGTTCGCAAGCTGTCGCAGCCTAGTGAGATACTGGCTTAAGATAATGCCAGTTGTGTGCAAAGTGTCATCAAGGGAAACACTGGATACACTGAAGAATCTAAAATATGAAACTTTTTTCTTGACCACATTATTCCAGATCTGTCAGTTCAAAGTTTTAATGTCTTCGGTATTGTACCATAATGTAGAAAATAGTCAAAATACAGAAACACCTATGAAGAAGTATACGTGACCAAACTTTCGACTGGTACTGTCCGTCATATGTGAGAATCATTTTAGCGTTACTGGTCAATTCCGTGATGTATAAGGTTTGATTACCGTGATGTCTAATGCCGTATAAACTCATCTATGAGAATATCTCGGCGCGAGACAGGGTAGACGAGATTTTTCAAAAATGCGATCTCTGTTTCGGAAATTACTGTGATGGTTTTAAATATTTTTGTGTGTCTGTATCTGCAGGGTCGGTGTTGCCTACATAACTATCACGGTTGGGAAGAGCAGAACGGTAGACTCTGTCATCAAGGAAGTCCTCGTCCAGCTCGGCAAACAGGTGCAACCCTCAGACCTACTTTCAAGCACGTGTTCTCGCAGCTTCATGGGATGCGTCCCAAATCGGATGCGACAACTAACGACTTTGTATAGGGATATATCGAAAGATCCTGAAGTGTTGTATTCCTTTTACACCACAGCAATTTGCATACAAAAACCTTGTCACGTTACCAAGAAACCACTGTCGGAAAACTTGTACAACGCGCTGACGCAGCAATCTCCTTCCACGATTATATATTTTTCTTTTCCTTTTTTTGTTCAGTAACAGTATTTGGTTTTTATTCCGTGTATTATCAAGCTTAGGTTATGCCAAGTTGTTGTTACTATGGCATATTAGAACGAACGCATTCACGAACTTCGGTCAGAGCTGCTGTTCTAGAAAATTAATCGGCACCTTCTGACCAGTCAGAATCGAGAATTCAGCAGCACTGAGATGTAATTGATCTTTTGCATCCTGCATGCATCAGTGCTAGGATATAGATATGGCTTGTGATTGAAGCAGGTACATCTGGTCATGGAAACTAACATCGAGATAAAAATAGACAAATACCACATCCTGTCTGATTGGTACACTCTGTGCACATCAGATAAATCACATCAAACATGAAACATGGGTTTAGGGCAGTGTTTACTTTCCGAATGTCATGTCGAAACCCTTTGTGGCTTAAAACGCATTTTGTGAATCCGATCCGTCAGCTTTATTCACCGAAAGACAGTACGTCTGAATCGTGTTTTAATTCTGTTTCAGAATGAAAACCCTGCAGATTTTGACCTTGTGGAGGTTTTCATGGGCAGCAAACAAGGTAAGCTCCGGCATCCTCTTTATTTCCTGCCACGATGTAATTGACCTGTAGTCAAAGATGCAGCGTGCTTGATCAGCATTCGAATGACAGGAAACGTTTGATTCGTGTGTTTAAATTTCCTGAAATTATGATCACATTTATAAACACATTTAATATGAGAAGCAATGGCACAATGTCAAAACTGATTATCCTTCAGTGCCCATGCGTGAGATGCGACGTGGATAATGCCCAGGTCAGACGGCAGGCTGCAACTAGTTTTCAACTACTTGGGTCTACCTGCGATGATAACAACATCGCAGGTAACACGCAAGACTAGTCTTGCGTCGACGCAGATAATGGCAGAAGGTCTTTAGTCGAGGCAGGTTGACGCAAGTACATCACGATCCGTTTGCATTTCAGCTGCAGTTCGCTTCCATTAGCAGGTTGACGCATGTAGAGGCAGGCGGTCATGCAACGCTTGAGCGACCAGTCGCGGGTTCAAAAAAAGCATGATCGAGTCCAGAAACGCAGCCCCGCAACGGGAAAGAGCTCTCGGTTCCGAAGTTTAAAAGTTCAAAGCGCTTCGGTGTCGGGAAAACGGCGTGCTCGCAGTCCCAATAAAAGAGAGCCACAGAAGAGCAAAATACTCCACAGCGCACAGCAAAGTAACAAAATAATAGAATACAAAAACAAGGGGGGGGAAAGGGGCGAAAAACCATATCCTGCGCCAAATGAATATCTGAGCTAGTTGTGGATGAGCTAACGAGAGACAGGTGCGCTGGCCGCAGTGCGGAGAAAACCGGGGAATGGGGTGAAAGATCGCATCAGGACCTAGATGTTCCCGGCTGGCTCGTGACCAGATTCAGCATTAAAAATTCTGCGTCTTGCAATACGTCTGACCACAACGAAGGATTTGACGCGAAACGCCTGCGTCCACCTGCGATCGGTCGATCTCAGGTCGCAGCATGCGTCTTTCCGCCGTCTGACCTGGCCATAAGTTGTGCTTTTGTCTCACATCAGCGTGCACGTGATTTGAGATCATGTCTAAACTGTTGGGTTTGTGGTTGTCCTGCAGTGCAGAAACAGGTTCTTTGTGGTCAGGAGCTGTTGCTGGACAAGCTGCAGGAGATCAGGAAGGTACGCTGGGCTTCCTGTTTATCATATTCAGCAAACCGTATAGATTTGTTTGTTTTGAACGAGCGTGTGTCTGCGTTTTAGACGTCTCTGAGGCAGATGAACCAGACACGCTTTTACATTATGGAGAACAGGAACCGGGTGGTCCAGGTGAACCTGCTGATTGGAGGACTTCCGCTGCAACTCGACGCAGAGGAGTACACAAAGCTGCTTCAGGAGCACCTCGCGATCAAGAGTCAGTCTCACACACTTGTTTTCTTTTCTCACTGGTCGATTTTCTGTCAGGATTTCACTCGCTAGTGCAGCCTGACCTGGAAGTGCGACAACGTCCTGGCTCGACTGGTTTTAACGTGTCAGTGGTGGATGTCACACTTGGGTTGTGGAACAGTATAATCATAATATGGTGTTTTTGTTGTGCATTAGATATTACTCTTGGGTACGATTCTTAAGTACCCTGATCTTAAAAAAAAAAAAATCGGCACGTGTGTATGTGCTAAAGAGCGAAGTATGTTCAGTGATGGCCATGATTGACAAATACCAAAAATCATGTAATTGTACTTGCTCCAAAAAAAGGTATCAACACATCTTGAATGTGTCTGCCTGTTCTCCCAGTGTGGATTTCTTTCTTCAGGGTTTTGCATCTGTTAAATCCTCCTTAGAATTTGCATTCGAACAATATTAACACTGATCGTTCTCATGCCAAAGCTAATGAAAAGAGAAATCTCAATCTCTCTCTCGGTTTCTCTCACTCTGCAGGTCACTTGGTCACAGTCACTTACGTCTACTCAGCACAAGGTGAGGAACTTGTCACCGTAGCAACATTTCTATGGCAACCTGGCTTACATCCAAGCTCTGGCCATGGAGGAAGAGAGGATAAGCTCTCTCGCGCTCGCGCTCTCCCTCTCTCTCTCTCTCTCTCTCTCTCTCTCTCTGTGTGTCACTGAGTCTGAGAAATGCCTCTGTTCTTAACACTGCCACAAAAAGCTGCTATTGTTTGAAATCAGACTTCTTGACTCCATTTAATCCTACTGATGTGTGTGTGTGCGCGCGCGCGTGCTCGGACTGCAAAAGCCTGTCCTACACGCAGATCTATAAACGAGATTTTTGTTTTTACACACACACACACACACACACACACACACACACATAAGGAAGCACGAGGAGAAGCTTGGCAGTTACTCTCGATCGCCCCTGCTCCATCAAACCTGATGGAAGTTCAAAAAAAACAAACCCTGAAACAATCGTTGAACCTCAGATGACCCCACTTCCTGTTCCTAAACACGAGAATTTCAGGAAACGTCTTAAACACCAGAACACACAGAATCCGTGACTGTAATGTTTTTCTGTGGACTGTCTGGAAAGTCCATCATGAACAGTGTGTGCTCGTTCTAACGTGTGTGTGTGTGTGTGCAGGAGCGGTGGCTTTGCAGATCACATGTTTTTCTGAAGCTGAACGCATCTACATGCTGGCCAAAGACACCAGCATCACCGACAAGCAGCTCACTTGTTTCATCATACCTGAGATCATGGTACGCTCCCTCTCCCCTCCCCTTCTCCCTCTCTGCTTGTTGCTCTTTCTCTCTTCCTCACCTTCGGTCTCTCTCTCTCTGTGTGTGTGTGTGTGTGTGTGTGTGCTTTTTTTTGTGTCTCATATTGATATTTATGCATGTCCAGTGCAAATAATGCCACAATTCTGCGCTCTGCTGTAAGTGGTATACACTAGCGACCTCTGGTGGACAACTGATAGCTAGCATACAATGGGATCTTGAACAAAATAATTTTTTTTTTTTTCTTCCAATCATTTTTGCCTTTCTTGTGTTTACGCGCGTGTTCCCACAGGAAAGCAAGCTCACCAGAGCCTCATGCCCTTTGCTGGTGTTTGTTAACCCTAAAAGCGGAGGCCTGAAAGGCAGAGAGATCCTTTACGGCTTCCGGAAACTTCTCAACCCTCATCAGGTGTTTGAGCTGACCAGTGGAGGTCCACTGCCTGGGTGAGAATATAAAATATGTGAACACACACTCTTTCAGGAGCGATTTTATTTATTTATTTATTTATTTATTTAAAATTTGTTTTATTTCTGGGTGGAAAACTTGTAGGTGGTGAGGATTGCATGCACCTCCAAAACCACTTATATTAAAACATGACCTTTCTTTAAATTTGGATTTCCTTGAAGTTCCTCCTTCTGTGTTGGTAATATCTTGCTTGTTTCTCTATCTGTCCGTGCTGTTTGTGATCAGACTGCATACATTTCGCTTCGTTCCCCACTTCCGCATGCTGGTGTGTGGAGGGGACGGGACAGTGGGATGGGTGCTGGGTGTGCTGGAGACCATCAGACACAAATTAGCCTGTTCTGAGCCTGCGATCAGCATCCTCCCTCTGGGAACAGGTACACATTGTCTATACACTCATGATACGCAAAAATAACATGGCGATAATAAGAGCAAACGCTTGATAAAAGTCAGTTTCGCCAGTTTTGTCAAGGTTTTTTTTTTTTTGGGGGGGGGGATCTCATTTGCATTTCAATGACTTGTATGCAACATGATCGTGTACATAGAAATGTGAAATGTTTTTGTGTGGTTAGGTAATGACCTGGCGCGTGTCCTGCGATGGGGGGCGGGTTACAGCGGCGAGGACCCCTACAATATCTTGGTCTCGGTGAACGAGGCAGAAGAGGTGGAGATGGACCGCTGGACCATCCTTTTTGACGCTCAGGAAATGACAGAGGACGGAAAGCAGAACGGCTTCCTGGAGCCCCCGAAGGTGCCATATTGCAGCTCACTCCCTAATGTTTAAATACATCTCATGGAAAAAGATGCCTGCAAGCACATTTGTCTGATGAAGTTTGTGTGTTTTATAGATAGTCCAGATGAATAATTACTTTGGCCTCGGGATCGATGCGGAACTCAGCTTGGACTTCCATCACGCTCGGGAAGAAGAGCCAGGAAAATTCAACAGCAGGTCGGTCGTCTGCGCACGCGCACACACGAGATGATGCTCTCTGTTTATTTCCACTATGTTTGGGCTGCTGCTTTATATATAAACAGAACTGTTTTTTGATTAGAAGCCGTTTCTTTGTTTTTATTTCTCTTCATTTTCCTTGTCATTTTTATTTTTTTACACGGTGGGGTGTTGTTAAAAATGTATCACTGGTCAGAGAGATGTGGATTTGCTGCTTCATGATGTCATCGTTAATGAGAAAAATCATCTGAAAATATACAAAATTATATCTCCAAGTGCTGCACTTGTTCTCGGAAGTGAATGGAGGTGTATGGTTTTGTTGTTTGATTGCATGAATGCATACAAGTCCTTGTTTTGACAAAATGCCTCCATTTCCTGTCAGAGCTTACTGTCTTTATCTTTGTTTGTCATCCTAAGCTGAGTATATTTACAACTCGCTTGTGTAGAACGCCCTTCGGGCAAACACGTCCGACAGAAGTGACAGCTGTCTGGCGTATAACACACTCTCAAAAAAAAACAAACAAACCCCACAACAGTTCAATAGGAGTCCTGACTGTAATAGAGTTCCACTTGGTACCCTCTATATTCAAGTAATACTGGACAATACAACGTTTTTATAACTTGAACTGATCACCTTTTAATGTCATGTCTCATCACAATAACAGATACTCAGCATTACACCATATGTCTATCACCTTGTAACACATTGCTGATCATTATTAAGCACCTCGGTACTAGAGAGCCACTCGACACACCAAAGCCTGTTGTGTTGCATCTTATTTATTTATTCCCTTCTCAGAACAAATGGCAAGTATAGCGAGCGACTCAAGCAAAGCATGCATGTTCAAGCTCAAGCCTTAGTGATCGTTTAAATATTAATTTAATATATGGTCCGTATCGTGAAATACCGTGATTGAGGTCTTGAAAGTACTGACCGAGGTCAGTATTTAAGGCCGAGTTCACGGTATTTCACCATACGGCCCGACCTTAAGCTGGCAAATAATGTATTTATTTTTTTCTTTACCAAATTCTAACAGGAAACGAGAGCGCCCGAACGGGAAAACCAAGCCGAGGCACCATTTTGAATCCTCATTTACAGCTGTAATGCAAATTGCTTCCTCCTCGGTATACAAGTGCACTTCCATGGCAGGGGAAAAACTACATTTTGCCGCCTATGTAGTCCCCTATTTATACAAAATTGAGTCATTCAGGATTCAGCCATGTTTTTGC